>CABHPP010139397.1:8056-35746 GCA_902168425.1 Peromyscus attwateri | reverse complement strand
GGGGGCTTTTGTTGGTTTGGTTGGTTTAAAAATCCATTTCTAGTTCAGTGAAGATTAATATGTTGGCTGATGTCTATTTAGTGCAATGTGTCCACCAAGCATGCTCGGATTTTGAGCATTTTCAAAGACTCTAAGGGAGCTGAACCCTCATTCTCCACACTGCTGTGGTCTCCTTGCTGACCAGAAACAACCCATTTATGGACTGGCACTGCTCTGCCTTAACCCTCACAATTGTCTATAGCAGAGATTTGGAGCCTCAGGGTGCACGTGGTAAACAGTGAGGTGTGTCTGGGGGACAGCTCAGTGAGTAAAGAGGAGCCCTGAGGACCCAAGTTCAATACTCAGAAACCGCACACAAATCCAGATGTGGCAGCTTGTGCTGCAGTTCCAGAGCTGGGGAGCTGAGATGGATGGATGGGTCCCCGGGGCTCAGTGGCCAGTTAGCCCAGCCTAGCCAGCAAGCTCCAGGCCAACAAAGAGGTTTTGTCCTCAAAAAAAAGAAAAAGTAATAACACCCAAAGAACTACAACCAGAGGTTGACCTCTGACCTCCACGGGCATATACACATTTACCTACACACATGAACACACATGCATACACACAAACACAAAAGAACAACAACAACAACAAAATACCAGTGACATGAGGCGGTTTGCAAGCCATCTGAGGTCACGAAAAGCTGGAAACTGCAGGGAGCTGGGATTTCATCTGTGGTTAGTCTGTCTGGAGCAGTGATCTACCCACTTCACGTGGCCCCACCACCACTTGGGCAGGGATCTCATCACCTGGCCTCCTTCCTCGGGTCCTTTGGATCGTTCTGAAGGCTCCTCTTCAGGTCTTTCCCCTGGAGGCTGGATCGTATGTTGTGTTGGTTGGATGAGAAGAATGCTTGGGAAAGCCTTTGCCAGGCCTGACATCACAGCCTGCATCCTGTGGGCCTCACAGCTGGGGCAGAGAGCTCAGGGCTGGAGGAGACCTCGACAGTCTTAGGTTAGGAACACTGACCCTGACCTTAGCGTCATCCCCAGGTCTCTGCTGCTGAGGTACTAAAGAGAGAAGAGCAGGAGGGTCACAAGGCAACACACCCAGGATAGCCCTTTCTGAGTCCAGGAAGTACTTAGCAACTGCTACCACCAACAGCAAAAGCTGGGCATCCGGTCACAGGCAGACACAGAGCAAAGTGAGAGTCTGTGGTCCCTTCTGCCCCCGTGGAGGCGCCAGGAGGATGGCAGTGTTTGGCTGTCATTTTTCCTGCCCAGATCATCTCTCCCACTCTGACAAGGGTGGGCTCTGGCCACCTCGAAGGTGTGGGTGCAGGGATGAAAGGGATGACCTTGGAAATGCCCTCCTTTCAGGCATCTTAGAGGACCCCAGCTTCAGACAGACATGGTGCCTGTGAAGGGGAGTCAAGATGGTCAAAGAGTGTGGGGTTCCCCAGCCCTCAAGTGAGGGGCCAGGAGTCTGTGGATTTGTGAAACATGGGGTTGCTCTCTGAGGCCCACTGCTTGGAGGAAGTTCTCCTAGGAGAACATCCAGTCTCCTAGGAGATCCATCCATCCATTCATTAAATCGTCATCATGGGTGCTACCCAGACTGTGGAAAACAGTGTCACACAAGGAGCCTTTCAGAAAATGACAACTCATTTTTTGCACACTCCACTCCTGGCTGTGATCCCTGATCTTACTCTGAATCACCCTTTTCAGTCCCTAACTGAGGGACAGTTCTCAAGACACAGTGACATCCCACACTCAGCTAAGGACAGATTATGTGTACCTTGTCAGAATATGAAAAGCCACTAGAATGGCATAAACTGTGATAATCCCCGTGGGTGCTCATGGTCCCCTCATCCTCCATCTCCAGGCCTAGCTCCTCCCGTGGTGTGTGTGTGTGTGTGTGTGTGTGTGTGTGTGTGTGTGTGTATGTGTGTGTGTCTGTGTGTCTGTGTGTCTGTGTGTCTGTGTGTGCAAGCATGCACACATGTGTACTTGTACTATGATTGGGGAAGAAGAGCAAATGAGCTAAGTTGTCATCTAGACAGCTAATGGCTAATGAGTAAAATTGAAAGACTCAGAATCTATGTTAAAGGGACACCCATGCTTGTACTTGCAAGTTCATGACAGCAGTGTTCACACTGGCTGAGATAAGGGACCAACCTAATTCCATCAGTGGATGAATGGATAAAGGTAGCTCAGCTTTGGACAAAGAAGTTTCTTTTTGCAGTGAGTGGTGCTTACTGTAGATACTCATAACAGGTCAAACTTGGCAAGAACAGGGCTGGAGAGATGGCTGAGCAGTTATGAGGGTGTGCTGCTCTTACAGAGGATCCCAGCTTGTTTCTGAGCACTCACTAGACAGTCTACAATGGCCTTACGTCATATAACTCAGGCTACAAGAGATCTGGTGCCCTCTTGTGGCCTCTTTGGGCAACTGTGCTCATGTGCACATGCCCTCACACAGACAAGTCTTCACACACATAATGAAAATGAAGTAAATCTTGGAGCTGGAGAGATGGCTCGGAAGGTAAGAGTACTCGTTGCTCTTGCAGAAGACCCAGTTTTGGTCCTCAGCACCCACACGATGGCTCACAACTATCTGTAACTTCAGTTTCAGGGGGTCCAATGCCTTCTTTTGGCCCCTGAGAGCACCAGGCATACATGTAGCATACATACATACATACATACATACATACATACATACATACACATACATGCAGAAAAACACTCATACACATAAAAACAAATACATCTTTTCAAAAGCTAAAATAATTTTTTAATCTAAAAAAACCAAAAAAAATCTGCAGAGAATAAGTGATTTTTGAATGCTCAGCCCGAAATGGGACATCAATCTACCCCTCTCCATGGCTGAGGGAATAACACAGAAGAGGAGGAGGTGGAAAGACAACTGGGGAGTCGGGGGAAGCGCTGGGAAATACCGTCTTCTCGAATCACCCAGCTGTTGCTCTCTTGACTCACAGCTATTGTGATGGCCTGTTCAAGACACACACAAAATTAGGTCTGTCAACATTCCATCACAGAGAGGAGAGAGGGTCACTAGGCCCTGAGAGTCTCCAGGAAGTAATGGTTGCTGGGAGAAAAGGAGACATTTTCTTCAGTGGTGTAGCCAATGGTGTGGTGTCCGTACATCTATAGAGAGCCCCTCCCTCAGCTGTGATCCTATGAGCAAAACTAATTAAACACAGTGAAGTTGTATATATATAATGGAACATTATATGGCCCTAAAAAGAGGGAAATTCTGTCACTGACAATCAGATGGATAAACCTGAAGGACATTATGCTAAGTGCCGTCATCCAGGCATGGTGAATTTTTAAGTGCACAGGCACTTTCGCGCACCCACACAGGCAGGATTTCAAGTTGTCCAGTCTGCCCTTGGACTTGCTAAGTAGCTGGGGATCACCTTGAAAATTTTGATCCTCCTGCTTCAATCTTCCAAGTGCTGGGACTAAAAGACTTGTGCTAAAACACCTAGTTTTGCTCAGCGCTGGGAATGGAACCTAGGGCTTCATGTGTACTGGGCAAGCACTCTTCCAATTGAACTACACCCCCAGCCATGTGTATACACACATATATGCATATGTGTGTGTGCATGTGTGCCATTTTTACTTGTCAGCTAGAAAATAAATGCAAAGAGAAGAAAAAGAAAGGGTCAGAACTGTAGTCTTGTTAGGTAGGGATATGCAGGTCTAATCAGAGGCACGTGTGTGGGCTGTGGAGCATGGTGAACCCAGAGACTTGTGTTCCTTTTGTACACTTTATGGTATGATTTGATTTTTGAGAACTCTGTGCATAGATTGCTACGATTAGAGGTCTAATGAAGGACTTGGAGGCAGGTAAGAGATGAGTCAAGCTGTGTCTCCAGAATGACAGGTCCTGGCATCTGCCCCTACAGGGGGGCAGTGGCAAGGCAGGGCCCTGGGAGAGCGAGCCCTCAGTACTCTGGGCTTTCATGCTTTGGGGAAGAGTCTTGGGAATCTACTCTAGCCCAGGTGCTGGATCTGAAAGTGGTTTATCTTCACGACCAAAAGCCCAGGGTAGACTAGCGAGCTTTGGGTTGGTCGTGTTGGGTGGTGACTGCCCCCTAAGCACCGAGGGAAAGGATGCTTGGGAAATCCCCAAGAGAGAGAGAACTGGGTGTTGGTTTTTCCTCTGAGACTCAGACATTCCCTGGCAACTATTGTTCCCAAGTGCGGTTTTTACAAACCTTCTTTTCTGCAAATTCCACGGGCAGCCCAGACTGATTCTTCTGTCTAGGAATTTGAGGGGCCGAGAGCAGAGCTAAGGTTTTACGGGAAGCAGGCATGAAGGCAGCAGGCTCTGGCAGAACTCACCCAGGTCTTCCATCTTTTCACGCTTTCGGGCTCACACTTCATTAATGACCGCCTGGCCTCACCAAGTCGACTTTAACAAGCTGTCCCTCCAGTGCTCTGGCTTTTTGTCCATGTTTTCCAGGCAGACAGCTGTTTGTCCTGCAGCTGGGGTAAAATCCCCAGCGAGATCCAACACCTTCCCCCACAATCTGAGGTGTCAACACACATGCTCATCCTTCATTTCTTCCCCCGCAGGAGGTATCAGGTTCCTCTAGCCCAGTGGTTCTCAACCTGTGGGTCTCAACTCCTTAAGGAGGTCACCGAAGACCGTTGGGAAACACTGATACTTACATTCTGATTTTTAACAGTAGCAAAATTACAGTTGTGAAGTAGCAACGAAAATAATTTTATGTCGAGGTCACCACACCATGAGGAACTGTATTAAAGAGTTGCAGCATCAGGAAGGTTGAGACCCACTGCTCTAGCTCTAGAGGAATCTCTAGGAGAGCTTCGAAGATCTGAACATCCGGCCGTCTGACCCACAGAATACCAGTAGAGGATGGGCAACAATTGTTGTTTCCATTTACAGGCTGGGAAACTGAGGCTCAGAGGGCTTAAGGCTCTTGGGTACATTCACACAGCCAGGAAGGGCAGAGTTGGGAACTGAACTTACGTTTTCTAAGTCCAGTACAGACTTGAAACCCAAAAGTTCCAGTAACCAGCCCTTGTGCAGGAACCCACACACTCAGCATGACAGAGCCCTGGGCTAGCTTGCCCGTCTGCTCCGGAGGCAGCCCCAGGCCTTCCTCTCCTGTCCTCTTAGCCTCTCGACAGAGTCTGGGTTTCAGCCATGACAAACAATGGAACAGAGCAAGTTAATTCACTCTAAAGGGTAAATGAATGACACCTGGTCAGTCCAGGTCAGATGGACAGATTTGTTTTTTCTTTTTTTTTTTAATTAAGAAAATGTTTTCATTCATTTTACACACCAATCAAAGATCCCCCTCTTCCCTCCTCCCATCCTCCCAGCTTCCCCCTCCCAACCCACCCCCCACTCCCTGTCACAAGAAGGCAAGGCCTCCCATGGGGAGGCACATCCAGTAAAGGCAAGTCCCAGTCCTTCTCCCTGCCTCAAGGCTGCACGAGGTGTCCCATGGTAGAAATGCACTCCAAAAAGTCTGCTCATGCACCAGGGATGGAAATCTGATCCTACCGCCAGCCACCCCCACCCCCCAAGCAGATCAAGCTACACAACTGTCTTGCCATGCAGAGGACCTAGTCCAGTCCCATGCAGGCTCCACAGCCTTTGATTCAACTTTCATGAGTTCCCACTAATTTGGTTTGGTTGTCTCTGCAGGTTTCCCCATAATGATCCTGATGCACTTGCTCATATAGAATCCCTCTTCTCTCTCTTTGACTGGACTCCTGGAGCTCTGCCTGGTGTTTGGCTGTGGATCTCTGCATCTGCGTCCATCTGTCATTGGAGAAAAGTTCTGTGATGACAGTTAGGGTATTCACCAGTCTGATCACTGGAGCAAGCCAGTTCAGTTCATGCACCCTCTCCACTATTTCTAGTAGTCCAAACTGGGGTCATCCTTGGGTATTCCTGGCAATTTCCCTAGCACCAGGTTTCTCTCTATCTCCATGATGTCTCCATCATGGTATGCTTTCATTGCTTTCCAACTCCATCCCTGTTCCAGCTCAACCATCCCATTCCCTTACGTTCTCATCCCCTATCCCCTACTCTCCATTGCCCACCCTCATCCCCAGTTTACTCACGGAGATCTCATCTATTCCCCTTCTCAGGATGATCCATGCGTCCCTATTTGGGTCTTCCTTGTTAGCTAGCTTCTCTGGAGTTGTGGGTTGTTGTCTGATTATCCTTTGCTTTACATCTAGTATCCACTTATGAGTAGGTACATACCATGTTTGTCCTTCTGAGTCTGGGTTACCTCACTCAGGATGATATTTTCTAGTTCCACCCATTTGCCTGCAAATTTCATGATGTCATTGTTTTCTCTGCTGAGTAGTACTCCATTGTGTATATGTACCACATTTTCTTAATCCATTCTTCAGCTGAAGGACATCTAGGTTTTTTTCCAGGTTCTGGCTATTACGAATAATGCTGCTATGAACATAGCTGAGCATGTGTCTGTGTGGTATGATTGAGCATTCCTTGAGTATATGCCCAAGAGTGGTATAGCTAGATCTTGAGGAAGATTGATTCCCAATTTTCTGAGAAATTGCCACACTGATTTCCCAAGTGGTTATACAAGTTTGCACTCCCACCAACAGTGGAGGAGTGTTCCCTTTGCTCCACATCCTCTCCAACATAAGCTGTCTTCAGTGTTTTTGATCTTAGCCATTCTGACAGGTGTAAGATGGTATCTCAGAGTCATTTTGATTTGCCTCTCCCTGATGACTAAGGAGGGTGAGCAATTCCTTAAATGTCTTTCAGCCATTTGAAATTCCTCCTTTGAGAATTCTCTGTTTAGCTCTACAGCCCATTTTTTAATTGGGTTGTTCGTTATTTTGATGTCTAGTTTCTTGAGTTCTTTATATACTTTGGAGATCAGTCCTCTGTCAGATGTGGGGTTGGTGAAGATGTTTTCCCATTCTGTAGGCTGTTTTTTTTTTTTTTTATCTTATTTACTGTGTCTTTTGCCTTACAGAAGCTTCTTAGTTTCAGGAGGTCCCATTTGTTAATGTTGCTCTCAGTGTCTGTGTTATTGGTGTTATATTTAGGAAGTGGTCTCCTGTGCCAATGCATTCAAGGCTACTTCCTACTTTCTCTTCTATCAGGTTCAGCGTAACTGGCTTCATATTGAGGTCTTTGTTCCACTTGAACTTGAGTTTTGTGCAGGGCGATAGATAAGGATCTATTTGTAATCTTCTACATATTGACATTTAGTTATGCCAGCACCATTTGTTGAAGATGCTTTCTGTTTTCCATTGTACAGTTTTGGCTTCTTTGTCAAAAATCAGGTGTTCATAGGTGTGTGGGTTAATGTCAGGGTCTTCAATTCGATTCCATTGGTCCACATGCAGATGGACAGATTTTACACCAGCTCCTACTCTCTCTCCACAGCTGTAGCCTTAGGCACTCCGGGCCTCAATATCTTCTTTGAAGTGAGGACAGCAATTCCAGTCTCATAGGGTCCTTTGAGGGCTGGGGATGTAGTTAAGTCGGCAGAGTGCCCGCCCAGCATGCACAATCCCCAGCACTGAATAAATCAGGCAGAGGGGTGCACACCTGTAATTGCAGCTCTGGAGAGATGCAGGCAGAAGGATCAGGAGGTCAAGGTCATCCTTGGTTATATCAAAGGGTCAAAAATAAAATGGGATTTTATTTATTTCTGTTTGTTTATGGCAAGAGTCTCACCATGTAGCCCAAAATAGGCTTTTGATTGATTGATGATAAGAGCCTCACTATGTAGCTCAAGCTGGCCAGAACTCAAAGTCTTCCTGCCTCAGCTTCCAAATTCATCACTATGCCTGGCTCCATAAGGTTTTGTTTTGTCTTTGGCAGTGATATTGGGGATTGAACCTGGGCCTCACACATGCTGGGCAAGTGTCCTACGAAGCTGTACCTCCAGCCCTCAGTAGGATGATTTGGAGGGAGATTGCAAGTGTGCCCCACCCCACGCAGGGTTTAAACAGAGCCAGACAACTGCGTGATTTACCAGCTGATTAAAGGAAAGAGTACTGACAGCAGCCACGGGACCTGCCTGAGAACTCCACCTCCTTTCCTAGGAGGAATATGCCACGCCTATCCCCATGCTGGTAATAATGACAGAGTCAGGGTTTGACTCACCCAAGGCCACACAATGGGTTGGAGGAAGTTTGGACCGAGACCTCAGCTCTGCCCATCCCAAGTTCGCTGTCCTTTTTTCTAGCAGCTAAGCACTTGCTTCCCCAGGCACAAGGCTGCCAGGTGTCTCCACCTTCCTACCCCTGTCTCAGCCCCCAGAGAGCAGCTAGATAGATGGTCTTATACCTCACAGTTGCGTTTATTTGGATAATTTCTGCTTCAGGTAACAATTTATAACCAAAATCTGAAGATAATATTACTGGAGTCACACACAGCAAGCAGCCCAAGGGATAAGCAGAACGGCTGCATTTGGGGTGCCGCATCATACTGCACACGCAGCAGGGAAGGGGGTCCAGGAGACTCCTCCAGCAGGACAATCAGCCGGAGTGTCAGGGGCTCAGGCCACGCGTCTCTTTGTGTTAATAAGAGAGCCACATCTCTTTGAGTCTCCTAGGTCACGGCCACATGCTGGACATTAGTGTCCTCTCTGGCAAAGCATCTGGCGCTGACACTGATTGTAGCAGGAATCTTAGAGAGTCTTATTAATAAAATCAAACCTGAGCCAGGTATTGGGGTGAACTGGAAGATCAGAGAACCAGAACAGGCCACAGCTACCTCACCTGGCCAACTTCTCAGCTGGTCTTTTTTCCTCAGACTGGAAGCTTCTGAGTCCTCATCCAAATGGCTCTCAGCTGAACTGCTTTCTCGAAAGCCTGAAAGCTTAACCAGGCCAAATGCTTAACCAGCCAAATGCTGCTAGTTCCTGGTCTTCACACCTTATATATCTTTCCTTTCTGCCACCACTCCCTGGGATTAAAGGCGTTGGTCACCATGCTTGGCTGTATCCTTGAACAGATGGATTTCTGCCTCTGGAATGCTAGGATTAAAGGCATGTGCTACCACTGCCTAACCTCTATGTTTAATATTGTGGCTGTTCTGTCTCTGACCCCAGATAAGTTTATTAGAGTGCACAGTATTTTGGGGAATACAATACCACCACAACTGATTTCGGCTAAGAATGGCCATCCTCAGGGTCAAACCCCAGGACACCCCCACACACACACACACACACATACACACTTCCAAAAGATCCCAGCAGGTCCAGGGCATCACTGTGAGAAATGCCTAGAGGTGCATTCAGAACCTTGGGACAGAAGCCTTCACCAAACACTAGCCCTAGGATCCACCGCGCTACACCCAGGGGAATGGGCAGGCCGGGGTCTGAGGATGCTCCTGTCGGCTCCTGCTCCCTCCCTTCCATCCACATCTCTCGCTGTGGGAGGGAGGACCCCAATCCTTCTCACCCCGCTCCACAGTTCCTCTCCTCACCCTCCCCTCTGCCCTCACTTCTCCCCACCCTCCCCTCTGCTCTGCCCTCACTTCTCCCCGCCCTCCCCTCTGCTCTGTACTGATTACTGCTTTGCTCTTCCTGCTTCTTCATCTGCCCAGGTTTCTCCGAATGTTTCCCTTTCCTGAGCTGACCACACCCTCCAGGCCCTCCTTCTTCTCTCAGGCCTGCATTGAATTTGCCCCTGCCTTTCCTAGCTTGTGAAGTCCACTTGAAATAAGGGTCTCTGGAGACCTTGTCCCTGCTCCAAGCTCTGGATCTCATCATGGAAATGTCTGCCCCCAGCCTGACCTATGTAAGGGAGGAAGGGAGAGTTTTGGGGAAGGACAAGGATTCTGAAGTGTCTCAAATCTCCCCAGACAGTAGGGGTGGGGGTGACTTGAGGTTTGTGTTGGCAGTATCCAGAGATGGTGCAGGTCACCTATCTCTCTCCCCATGTTTGGGGATTCCAAGGAAGCCAAGAAGACTATGGCCTTCTGTCCGGGTTCAGGCCAAAGGGCCCCTACTGTCTTGGTGAGGAGGGCAGGAGCAGCTGGAAGCTCCTAGAACCTTCTCAGTTGACCCGAATGGGTTTTGGAAGAAGGCCCCTGAACTCTCTCATGCCCTGTCATCAGCTCCAAGAGGGCCTGGGAGCTCACAGGTGCCTTGTCTGCTCCAGAATGGGCGGGGCACCTGGGTTTGGGAGGCAGAGACTGCCCAGGCATGGGTGGGCCTGGAGGCCTCCTCCACACAGCTCAGCAGCCTGGCCTAGCGCTGTGATGCCGTAGGTCCCTGTGGGTCCCCATCCTGGAGGAGAGCTCCTTTCAACTTGAACTTGCTGCTCTCCGAAGGCTCCTCAATCCCCAAAGTACAACAGCCCTGGCTTTCAGCTCTATCCAGCTTATTCCACTGTGGTTTAGAGGGCAAAATGCCTTCACCTGGACCCTCCCCAAATTCCACAAGATCTTTCAACAGGGCGGAAAGGGCACTGCTCTCTGGGAGATCCTCTGTCTCCAGGCATCTGCAAGGGGGACATGCCTGCACCAGCTCTGTAAATGCTGGCTTTGTTCAGGGAAGGGACCTAGGGAAGCTTCAGGGCTGAGGGCATGCCTGCCTTCCCTCCTGGGCTACACGAGGCAGGAGGCCAATAGTGTTGTGCCAAACAGTGCAGCCCACCCAGGCAGCGTGGAGAGACTGTGACCTTGCAGCCTGGAGTACGAAGAGCTGTGGTGAGGGAGCATGCCTAGGTTAGGGCACATTATAAACATTTACATCCTACAGGTGGCAGTCACTCGGAGGAGGAGGAGGAGCGCCTAGGTCTCTGCCCACATTTCAGGTCCTCCTCTTTTCTCTTCCATCGTCTCTTCCTCCTTCCACTGGTCTCTATCTGTTCTCTGGCCAAGTGTACTCACATCCCTTACCTCCTTGCCTCTGCATAAAATGTCCCCACCTCATCCACCCAAGGTTCAAGCCAAAAGCTGCCTCTTCCTTGAGGCCCATCCAGAATCCAGGCAGAACTGAGCGGTTTCCCCGTGTGTCTCTGATGACACATCAGTAGCTTTGTTAGAATGAGTTGCAGGCTGCCTTGCTCTGGCGTTTACTGTGTTTATTATGCCTGGGTATCTTCCTCCTTCCCACACCCCAGCAAAACCCAGGCACACTCACTTAGAAGCTTTATATCCATGTAACACTATTAACTAGCTGAAAGCTAGCATTTACTGAGCACTTACCATGTGCCTAGTGAGACTTAGAGTTTGTTACTACCTGATATAACACCCCCCAACTCCCTTCAGGTAAAACAGGGAAGGCCTGGAAGCTTCCATATGCCCCCCACCCTCCTCACTAAGACAGCAAGAGCTGCCTCTTTGGCCCAGAGAACTAGACAGAAGGTCCTAGCCCATCCCATGCCCTTGGCTGCCCGAGAATCCCAACATAATGAGAGATGAGATGCCTCCTCACAACCCTATGAGGCAGGCACTAAGGAAACTAAGACACAGAGACGTTAGGTAACCTGTTTGGAGTCACACAGTAAGTTGCAAAGTATGGAGCCAGCCTTGGACTGCTTGGGTCCTCTGTCTGTGCCTTTCCCCTGTGTCAGCATGGTTGTGAAGACAGGGGTTTGCCTTCTGGGATTTGAATCAGGGGTTCACCTTCCCTGACTGCACAGATTTGTTAGGGCCTCTTGATGCTCAGTGCCTGATGTTCCACCTGTGTGAAACTGGTAACCATGGTTACGTATACTTCAGCGTTGAAAGAGATTTCAGTGATGTTTATTGCGCAAAAGAAGTCATAGCCCAGAAAAGCCGAACTGTAGATGGAGATGACCCTACCTCAGTCTATCTGTGTGTTCACCGAGGATGCTTGGCCCCTAGTAACCTGACTGGCCACGGCTCTTTGAACTGCACCCCTTCGACACCTGTTTTTCCCAAACGCGTTTTGCTTCTGCACTCTCCCAGCAGGGACTTCTGTCTATTTTGTCTACATAGATGCTAAGGTCCGTGTGAAGCTCTGCGCTCTGTTGCAGTCCCACACCACCTCCTTGCACACCCCTCCCACCCCCTCCCACTCACCTCCAGCTACCCCACACCTGGCCTGCTTCTGCTGGAAACTTCATCCCCAGGGGAGCAGGGCGATTGGCTGCTGCTGAGCCAGCCAGAAAATTCCTGAAGTGTGAGCAGGTTGGTTTTCATCAAAAGATTCGAAAGTTCGGGATGGCCAGACATTTCTCTTTAGGGTAATGACATTTGCAGGCTCCACAGCCTGCCTCCCAGCTCCTGTACCCTGTACTCTTTGCCTTCTGAAGTAGTCCCAGAATCCCTGGGCTAGACTCCAGGAGACCTCCTCCCTCCCAGAGACTTTGCTTGGGATATGATCAGATGGGTCGAAGCCCAGTTCTTCTATACTAAGCGTCCCAGGCTGGGATGTGGCTCCATTGGTGGGATGTAACTCCATAGTAGAGTGCTTGCCTAGCATGCACAAAGCCCTGGATTTAGTCCCTAGTATTGCATAAACTGGGCATGGTGAGACCCACCTATAATCTCAATGCTTAGGAGGCGGAAGCAGAAGGGGCAGAAGTTCAAGGTCATACTGGGCTACGTAGCAAGTTCAAGAGCAGCCTGCAAGAGACCCTCTTTGAAGCGACACCATCAAAAACAACTAGACATCCCAGCCAGTGGGTTGTAGGGGACCCAAGGCTCCAGGTCCTGCCAGCAACCCTCCAGCTGCTGGCCTCTATGATGATGTACCCACAGAGTTCCTCCTACCACGCTGTTTAGTGATTGTCAACCTGGCAGGATCTAGAATCATTTAGGAGACAGGGCTTCGGGCCCATCTGTGAGTGAGTTTCTAGATCAAGTTAACTGAGATAGAAGATTTTCCTGTGAAAAGCACCATTCCGGAGCCTGGGGTGCCAGACTTAATAGAAAGGAGAAGTTGAGCTGAACACCAGCATGCATCTCTCTGCTGGGGATGCAATGTGGCCGTTGTCTCCAGCTCCTGCCTCCATGATGCCTTTGAACTGCGAGCTTAAGTTCTTGTCACAGCAACGAGAAAGCTAAGACACCTCCACAGTGTGAGCAGCATCTTCTAGTCCCAGGAGCAGAGGGGTAGAAAGCAGCTGGCTGTCTTAGTCAGGGTTTCTATTGCTGTGAGGAAACACCATAACCAAAAGCAACTTGGGTAGGAAAGGGTTTAATTGGCTTACACTTCCAATCACTGTTTGTCATTGCTCTAGAGGTGGTGGAACCTGGCAGAGTGGAGCAGATAAATGAGGCCGACTAAAGTCTCATGAAATAGCCAACATTTTTCAGAGCACCAGACAATTTATACTCTGAGGGTTAAGAAGATTTACATGAGTAAAGTGTACAATTCTTGCTTGTGGTGGACAAGCCACACACGGCAAAAACATGTTTTTCATGGAGGCATATAAACAAATAACAATGACCAGTTGCATGTAATGAATAATCCGAAGTAAACTCACTCCTATCTGCTACACCCGGGGGAGGCACGAAAGCACATTCCAAGAACAAGTATGTGTTTTTGAAGAAACTGAGGTTACAAGACTCTTGTCTGTTTCCTAGAATTTTCTCACAAGCACTCAGAAATCTCACATGATTCCTGTCTTGGACTGTGTTCCAGTCAGTGTTCATCACTGGAGGAAGTCAGGACAGGAACTCAAGCAGGGCAGGAACCTGAAGGCAGGAGCTAATGCAAAGGCCATGGAGGAGTGCTGCTTACTAGCTTGCTCCAAATGGCTTGCTCAGCCTGCTTTCTTAAGCACCCAGGACCAACAGCCCAGAGATGGCACCACCCACAATGGGCAGGGCCCTCCCCTATTAAACCCTAATTAAGAAAATGCCCTACAGGTTTACCTACAGCCTGATCTTACGGAGGCATTTTCTTGAGGTTCTCTTTAGCTTGTTTCAAGTTGATGTAAAACTATTCAGCAGAGATTAAATTCTATTCTATTCTATTCTATTCTATTCTAGTCTATTCTATTCTAGTCTATTCTATTCATTTCTCCTCCTCCTCTTCTCCCCAGCCCAGACCCCTCCACTTGAGTAGAGACATTGGCCCTCCACCATATGTATCACTAGGACTTTATGCATCAGTGCCCTTGGCTTCCAGGCCTTCTGTCTTGAACTGGACATGGCATCACAGATCTCTTTCTCTCCAGCTTGCAGACAGTAGATCATAGGGCCTCTTCAGCCCCCACAGTCATGACCACCATTAATATCAATCCATCTTCCTTTGTATATGTATTTGTCTAATCTGTTCTATTTTGCTGGAGGACCCTGACTAATCCGAGGTTCATTGAATAGAAGGAAATAGGATTTTGGAAGTCAGGTCAAGAAGAGTGACTGCCTCCTAGCCATGTATCAGCACTGACCACTGAAGCCTCAGGGAACCAAGCTTCTCATGCAAACCCATTTGGAAAGTTATGGCAGGGATGGGTGGGGCTAAGGGTGCAGCTCAGTGGTAGGTGTTTCTCTAGCCTTCACCCAGCCCTGGGTCCAATCTTCAGCTTGAAACTAATAAACAAACCTAGGCAAGATGATATATACTTGTAAACCTGCTGTGAGGACTCTGGAGGCAGAGACAGGAAGATCATAAGTTCAAGACCAGCTTGGGCTACATAGCAAGTTGCAGGCTAGACTGGTTAGGGGACTCTGTCTCAGACAAAACAAAACTATAGTCATCGTGAGCAGACTTGATTTCCAGACATATCAAAAAGCTAAATTAGCAGTGTGTGTGTGTGTGTGTGTGTGTGTGTGTGTGTGTGTGTGTGTGTTATGGCTCAGCCAGTAAAACACTTATTTTGCAAGCATGGGGGATATGTTTGATCCCCAGAACCCACACTTTTAAGAGAAAAATTCTGGTCCAGACACGGTCCAGGTATATGCACCTTTAATCCCAGGACTCAGGAGGCAGAGGCAAGCAGATCTCTGTGAGTTTGAGGCTAGTTTGGTCTACAGAGTGAGTTCCAAGACAACATAGTAAGACCATTTCTAAAATAAACAAACAAGAAAGGCACACTGCTTTGGGTTTATAATCCCAGAGCTGGGGAAATGGAAGGAGGAGGATCCCGGGGGCCCGGCAGGCCTAAGGGAAGGGTGTAAAGGAGGCAAGCGGTGCTCCCAGGGGCTTAGGCACAGAGGGCAACGAGAGGCCGTCATGAACAGAACCCGGGGAAAACAATGTCAGGAATAGAGAGAGGGAAAGAAGCCACAAAGAGACTGAAAGACCATGGGCAAGGAGGACAGGAAGCCATGGAGGGGTTGAAAGGAAGCCAAACATGGTGTTCAGCAAGAAGGGGGCGGGCCAGAGGCGTCCAGCGCTGGTTCCAGGCCAAGTAGGTGAGAAAAGGGATAGGTGAGCCCCCAGAATGCATCAGCAGGCAGGTCCCTGGCCAGGAATGAGAGGCGGGCCAAGAATCACATTACAGTGAAGAGGATGAAGGAAGCAGGTGTGTGCGCGCGCGTGCGTGTGTGTGTGTGTGTGTGTGTGTGCGCGCATGCGTGTGTGTGTGTGTGTGTGTGTGTGTGCGCGCGCGCGTGTGTGTGCAAGCACATGTGCATATGTGCATATGTGTTCAGCTCTTTAGGCTTGAGAGGGAAAAAAAGAGAATTCAGAAGTAGGAAGAAGGAAAAATGGAGGGAGGTCAGCATTGTTTTTGGCTTTGAGTTGGGATGAGTGAATTGGCCACAGTACAGAGAAGAGACTAGAAGGGAGAGGTTGGAAGCACAGGAGGGAAGGAAGGAGGGAGGGAGGGAGAGAGAGAGACAGACAGACAGACAGAGACAGATAGAGATGCTTGAAGCTGGGCTGCAGAGAGGAGCTGCTCCCGGAAGATAGCCAAGAGGAGAGGCAGATAGGGCAGCTCAACCTGGAAGAGACTGTAGTCCTGCAATGGACACACCCTAAGAAGACAGGGGTGGGAGGGGGGGTGGGCAGGAGCAGAGGCCTTAAGTGAGACTCTGTCCCAGCAGCTCTGACCTTGCTTGCCCTGGCCCTGCTGAGCTTCTGCGTGACCTTCAAAGGTGGCTGCCACCTCATTTCCCTAGGAAGCCACTCTGCATCCTCCAACAGGCATGCCACCCCATGACGTCATTCTCCCTGGACTTCACAGTTTTCTGAGGAACCTAGATTTCTCTCTCTCCAGAGTTAAGAAAAACATTTATTATTATTATTATTATTATTATTATTATTGGAACTCTGTCATTTGCAGTCTGTGCAAGATCCCCCTGGCAGGCAGAAGAACTGTAACCATAAATGTCCGTGTGTCCGTCTTTTGAGTCCTCTCTTCAGAATGTTACCTCTCTTGGAAAAGTGACCTCTGCCTGTGTGGTTGGGATTAGGCTAGATTGTCAGCCCAATGCCATAGCCAAGTCTGTTCAAGAGAGGCGGAGGAGATGGCTCCGTCACACAAGCACAAGGACATGAGTTCGATCCCCAGAGTCCACGTTAAAAACAGAACAAACAAAAAACCCTGGGCAAGGTGACATGTGCTTGCACAGCATTAAGGAAGCAAAGACAGGTAGATCCCCAGACTCTTTGGCTGGCCAGTCCAGCCTATCTGCAAGTGCCAGGCCAGTGACAGACCTTGTTTCAAACAACAATAAAAAGAGGCAGGCCGTGCCTGAGAAATGATGCCCGATGTTTTCCTACCTCCAAACACCTGCAGCCACATATATACTTGCACCCATGCACAGATAGGCACACACATATGTACACATGCACAAAAAAACTAATTAATTCATTAAAGTAACTGCAAAGGATGTGGGGGTGATATTGTGGTGGAGGAATGCCAAGGAACGCAGGAAAGACTCAGGTGAGAACTCAGGTGCTCCCTGGGGCTCCAGAGAGCACAGTCAAAACCTTAGCTAAGCCCCAGCAGGGTCGATCTTGGTTCTGGCCTCCAGCACCAGAAAATAATACAATTCTATTGTTTGAAGCCACTAAGCTTGTAGAAGTTTATGAGATCAACTGCAAACTGATACAGCCCTATCTAGTGTGTCTCAAAGCTTGCTTTTGTCCTTCAAAGACTTTAGATGCCCTTACGTCCACATTAGGCCCTCCTCTGATGACTATATAGCCATTGATATAATAATAATAGTTAATGTTTCTGGACCTGTATGTACTGATGTTGGGAAATCATCCTCAACCACTCTTATACCTTATTCATTATAGGCAGGGTCTCTCAATCAAGCTCAGAGCTCACTGATATGGCTGGCCTTGCTGCCACCTTGCTCTGGGAATCATCTTTCTCTGTTTTCTGGAGCTGGAATTACAGATGGGCTGCCACGCCTACCCAGCATTTACATGAGTTTCTGGGGATCCGAACTCTGGTCCTTACGCTTGTACAGCAAGCCTGTGAACCTCTGAATCATTCCCCCAGGACCCTAGGTACATGACTTTAAGTTAATAAATATTATTGCACTTTAGCTCTCATGTTTAATTATCATTTTTTCTCTCAAAACTATTTTTTAATCTACAGCTATTGAATCTGTGTGATACACTGGATTCCACCTGCACATCAACCACCCTTAAATTTGACAGCTGAACTTTCTGTCTACAGCCTGTCACCACCTGCACTTCTGGGGTGAACACCCTCATCCAGCTTCTTCATGGATCCATGAGAGAGTTTCTCTGGTTTGGGTACCCACGGGTGGATCTGTGACTCAGGAGAACCTCACAAAACTCACCCCCAAGGACCAGCTCAGTAAGTGAAGGTGCTTTGCCATCAACCCTAACCATCTGAGCTTGACTCCCAGGACCCACGTGATGGAAGGAGGAAGCCAACTCCTGCAAGTTGTCCTCTGACCTACACACACACACACACACACACACACACACACACGCACACGCACACGCACACGCACACGCACACGCACCCTCTCCTCCACACATATAAATAAATGTTAATTTAAAAATCTAGAATAAAAACAAAAATGTATTCACTAGCCAGTACCAGGCCAGTCTTCAGAATAAAGGCCCCCCTCTTCCATCCCTTCCAGCCATGCAGTGGCTCCCCACTTCAACAATGTTTGCTACCTAACTACCCAGTGTTGCTGGCAAGGAGGCATATGCTCTTTGCTGGAGTTTGCCTCTCCCAGAGGATCTTCTTAACCACTTGGCACTTTCTCCTGCGACCCATGTATTTATCATCTTTACCGATGGGTTAACAGTTGTGTGTCTCAACTCGCTGAGTCAGGAGACTGACGTTTGTCTCAGTATCTAGTGGGCTTTAGTCATAGAAACCATTTTCTTCCAAGGATACCATTTAACTCTGCACGTTGTGTTATTATTAGCCAAAGCCTGTTCATTCTGACACTGACAAACCATCACTTTTCTCTTTTAAGGTTTATGCATGTGGAGTCTTGTGTATAACACCATCCTCTGCTCCCGGCCAGATATTCTTAGACTGTCTTGCCACGCTTAGTTATCTTTTGTGAGCTTTCTAAAGTTATGTTTGTATCCAGCTGGTGTTTATCACCATTGTAAAGTTTCACAACTCGATCCACAAATACCTTATTAATTTAACACTCTCTTGGGTGATTTGTAAACATGTTGCTCGTGTGAATTGATGTTTGTTTCCAGCTCCATTTCTTGTGATATTATTTATTCTAGATACATGCTAATGAATTTTCTTGAAAGGCCTTGTATCCCCTTAAATTATTTATTTTAGTTCTATTTGTTTGTATTTATCATATTTTCCACAATTTATATTTTCACCCTTTCCTTTCTACTTAGAATCTTCATTTCTTTTTTCTTATTTTATTACTTTGGTCATGTCCTCTAGGACTAAGTTGAAGGGTTGTGACAGTCAGTTTTCCACTGCTGTAACAAAATTCCAGAGGCCAGTAGCTATAAAGGAAAGAGATGTATTTAGCTCACAGCTTTAGGCACTGAAAGTTCAAATAGCATGGCCCTAACTCTTCAAGGGGCCACATCATGGTGATGGCAACATGAAGAGAGTACACGCACGAGGGAAAGATTGTGTGGTAAGACAGGAAACGAAGCATCAGGTTTGCCCTTTTATAACAACTTCCTCTCTAGAGAACTGACTCAGAGGCCCATGAGAACCACCTTATCGCCTAATGCCCTAACTCACTCCCATTAGGTCCACCTCTTAAAGGTCCCAGCACCTCTCCATACTACCACACTGGGGATGAAGCCTTAGAGGACACAGTGCTCAAACCATCCATTACTGTAAAGAAATGTCAAACTTTCTAAATAAGGGTTTTTTTTTTTTTGCACCTATTGAGATATGTGATTTTTCTCTCTTCTCTTTAGATTTGATGAAAAACATCAAAACATGATACTGGGCCATTCTTGGAATCCTGATGTGCTATTTAGAAATACTTTATGCTGGATGTGGTGGCATGCCTCTTAATCCCAGCACTCAAGAGGCAGAGACAAGTGGATCTCTGTGATTCTGAGGCTAGCCTGGTTTACATAGTGAGTTCCAGGCCATTCAGGAATACACATTAAGACCCTGTCTCTAAATAAATAGATAAAAACAACTTGCCAGTATTTACATGGAATAAGCAGAACAGGGTCATAGAACATTGCTGATCATGTTTTCTTGTGTTGTTTGTAGCACGAATCCTAAATGGTCTTATAATAAAAACCTCGAGAAAGATATTGGGGTAAATGCTGAAAGATCAGAAAGACAAAGAGACAAGCCACAGCTACTTCTCACCTCACCAACTTCTTGCCCAAAAGGGGGAGATACTGTCTCCATGAATTCTCAGACTGAATGCCTCAGAGATCCTCTCTCCTCCTGACTTATATTCCTTTCTTTGCCCAGCCATATCACTTCCTGTCTCAACCTTCCTAGTGCTTGGATTAAAGGTGTGAGCCATCACCACCTGGCTCTGTTTCTCTCTTAGACTGGATTGATCTCATGTAGCTCAGAGTGGCCTTGAACTCACAGAGATCCATCCACCTCTGCCTCCCTGGTGCTAGGATTAAAGGTGTGTCCCACCACTGCCTGGCCTCTATGTCTAACTAGTGGCTGGCTTTGCCCTCTGATCTTCAGACAAGCTTTATTTATTAGAGCATACACAAAATATCACCACAGTTTTTGTGGAGTCTCCTAAGGGGTCCAGCAGGTCAGGCATGGTGGTGCATACCTGTCTCTAAACCCAACATGTAGGAGTTCAAGGCCAGCCTAGGCTACATAGCAAGATCATGCTTCAAAATAAGCAGAGGCAGGAATGTCTGGATCCTTCTGTGAGAGTTTTTATCAGGTGAACACTGTGCCGCCCCAGCACCTCCTCTCTGGTTCATATGGTATCTAAAAACCATGAAACCTGCTAGAGATGACTTGAGGTCCTTTCTAGCTATGAGTTGTCACTAGTTAGAGGGACTGGTCACTTGAGCAAAGCCAGAGACATCAAAGTTCAAAAGGAGCAGCCTCTTTTAAATCATCATGATAAAAAATGTGGACAATATTAACAGCATGCTCTGCTGCAAGCCAGTGATCACCCTACAGACCCACACGCCAACCAGCCCTGCGACACACACGTTGGTCAGAATACTTTCATCTATTCTGGGAGATGTGGTGGTTTCTTCCACTTCACCGGCTTTGCTTGGCGTGAGATAGACAAAGATTCAATCACACAACTGGGTAACTGAGCGCCAGCCAGTCTGACGGCACATGGCATCATTTTTCTTGGATCTGTGAAGAATTTGTCTGTTACCGTAAGAAGGAAAGAGGAAATGTGGTCACCCCTCCTTCCATCGTTACAGCTGTCATCTGCTGCCCTCTTGCCATGCTGCTGTGTGCCGCCATCCCTTCGTTCCAGGGCCGGATCACAGTTGTTTTTGCCTGAGAAGATCCTTTAGAGAGGTCAGGGCTCTCCGAGGGAGGATGGGCTGGCTGAGTGCTTGCCCCGTATGCACGAAGCCCTGCGTTCCATCCCTAGCACCATGTCAACTGCGGGTGGTGTGTACTTGTAATCTCAACACTCAGGGAGGTGGAGGGAGGAGGATCGGGATTCCAAAGTCATCCTTGGGTACACAGTGAGTTTGAGGCTAGCCTGGACTACATCAGATCCCGACTTAAAAAACAAAAGCCAAACACTTTTGATGGTAACTAAGCTACTCCAACACACGTTACTGACACCACACAGCTGATGTGACTGACATAAACAGCCATGGTCAGATCCTGAATGAAGAACTCTATCACGGCTGTCACCTGCCAGACGGAAGCTGATGATGCGTCACTGATACCAAACACGTCCTGACTCAGAGGACTGAGGAAGGAAGGAGGAAGGGGCCGGTTAACAGAAAACAAGTGAAGTGATGAACTGGGGGTGAGGGCCACAGACGTGCTGCCGAGATGACTCCAAGCCCATCCCACCCTTGAGGTCTCCATCTCCTCCCACGAGGAGGTACTGCGTGACCCACCTGTCCCTCTGCTGTGTGAGCAGCAGCACTTAGAGTCAGGCTGGCTGGGGAGCAGCTCTGTCTCCAGGCTGGGGGTGGAGGCCAGTCACAGAGCAGTGAGCTCCTGGCAGGTAGAGGCAGCCTGTAGCTGTTGTTTTTACTCTTTTCTCTTTGGGGGGGGGCACCACCCAGCTCCCAAATAATCACATGGAGACTTATTCTCTCTTATGAATGCCCGGCCTTAGCTTGGCTTATTTCTAGCCAGCTTTTCTTAACTTAAATGATCCCATCTACCTTTTGCCTTTGGGCTTTTACCTTTCTCTGTTTCTGTATATTTTTTCTTTCCTTCTTATTCTGTGGCTGGCCCCCAGCATCCTCTTCTCCTTGCTCCTCCTTCTTTTCTCTCTCCTTTATTCTCTCTGCCTGCCAGCCCTACCTATTTCTCTCTCCTGCCTTGCTATTGGCCATTCAGCTCTTTATTAGACCAATCAGGTGTTTTAGACAGACAAAGTAACACAGCTTTATAGAGTTAAACCAATGCAACATAAAAGAATGCAATATATCTTTGCATCATCAAACAAATATTCCACAGCATAATGAATGTAACACATCTTGAAATAATATTCTATAACAGCAACCACTGAGGCCTGGAGCCCATATTCAAGGATGTTTCCTGCTCTTAGTCACTGTTCTATTGCTGCAGAGAGACGCCATGATCATGGCAACTCTTATAAAAGAAAACATTTAGTTGGGGGCTTGCATACAGTTTCAGAGGTTTAGTCCATGATCATCATGGCAGATAGAATGGTGGCAGACAAGTGTGATGCTGGAGAAGTAGTTGAGAGCCATAACCTGGTCCATAAGCAGAGAGAGAGAGAGAGAGAGAGAGAGAGAGAGAGAGAGAGAGAGAGAGACAGAGACAAAGACAGAGACTTGATTCTTCTTGGCACCCCAGGGCCATTGCACAGCTCAACACTGGCTGTGTTGGCACTCTGGGACAGCCCACTACTCGGCTCCAGCACAGCCCGTAGCCCAGCCTAGGGTCAGCACTGGCCACCTCCCTGGAGGAGCATGGGCTCTTCTGGGAAGACAGGATTGTCTCCAGGAAAACATAGCTATGCAACACGAGCGTTCTGGTAGCATGACGTGTAACCCAGGGGTATTGACATGTAGAGACAAGGGCCCAGGGTTATGTCTGCCTCTTCCACCATGAGTCAACAATCTCCACTAAGTCATTGGTTATCTTGTTAATAAGAACTTCTGTGAGAATGAAATATAACAAGATGTTTTCAATTACAGTGGAAACTGTAAAGGGATAAATAAAAATAGGTCCTGGTTGCTTTTCTGTTGCTGTGATAAAACACCATGACCCAAAGCAACTTAGAGAAGGAAGAGCTTCTTTTGGCTTATGGTTCCAGGTGGGTGAGAGTCCCTCGTGGCAGGGAAGCAGGGCAGCAAGCAGCGGGCACAGCGGCAGGCAGCAGGAACTGTAGGCTGAGAGATCACTTCCTCCAGCAAGGTGACGTCTCCTAGACTTTCCCAAACAATGCCATCAAGTGGGGACCAAGTGTTCAAATGCCGGAGCCTATGGGAACATCATAGGGAAGAGGAGAGGGAAATACTGTTGACAAATGGTGCTTATTACTGGGCCTTCAATCTTAGAAGGAATCAGAAAATGTGGTTCACTAGGAAAAGAGGGGGAAAGGTGTGGTGAGCATGAGGGCTTGTCTCTACTCCAAAAGACACTATTACCCCATTTTGCAGATGGAGATATTGAGGCTTGAAGACTGAGCCCAGAGCGTCATTGGGTTGTGGGTGCCATGATACCTATTGGATTTGTGAGGGATGTTTCTGACGGCTCTTTCTTCCTTCCCTTCTCTAAAAACTCTCTGCTTTTGTTCCCGGATCAGCATGGTGGGGAAAAGAAGCAACTGAGGAGTGTTTGCTGTGGCTGCTGGGCTTTATTCTTTAGCCAAATTAATCATTTCACTTCATCCTCAGGGCTACCTTCCAAAATGGGGTGTATGTTGGCAGAAAGCTCCAGAAACTGTTACAGATAAGGAAACCACACTGTGGGGGATGAGTTGCCAGTAAGAAGCAGACCCAAGACTAGTGCATATGTGTGTGTCCACATGAGTATGAACATGTATATTCTTAATTTTTTTTTTTTTTTGGTTTTTCGAGACAGGGTTTCTCTGTGAAGCTTTGCGCCTTTCCTGGAACTCACTTGGTAGCCCAGGCTGGCCTGGAACTCACAGAGATCTGCCTGGCTCTGCCTCCCGAGTGCTGGGATTAAAGGCATGCGCCACCATCGCCCGGCGAGGATGTATATTCTTGTCCCATGTATGTGGGTGCACATATGTGTGCATGCATGTGGAGGCCTGTTCCTTGGTTACTGTCTACCTTGTTCTTTGAGGCAGAGTCTCTCTCAGAGACATGAGGCTCTTCCATTTGGCTAGGCTGGCTGGCCCACAAGCCCCAAGGATCTCCCTGTCTCCACCTCCCCAGTGCTGGGATTATAAACTTAGGCCACCATTCTTGGCTTTTTCATGGGTTCAAAGGATTAAATCGGGTCCTCATGCTTGAAAGGCAAGTACTTTATTACACTATCTGAGCTCTCTCTCCAGCCATCTCCAGCTCCAATGCCTAATCTCTTACCCTGGCATCATCCAGAAACTACAGCAGGTAGAAGTCAGACCCTGACCTCCAAGCCTTACCCAGCCTGCCTACAACATCTCAGTATAACTTTGACTTTACCTAGTATGCTCATTCATAGAAAAATGAGCTTGCCCGCTAAGCTCATTTGGGGGTAGCCAAAGACTGAGTGAATCGTTATTAAAAGGATCCATTTGTGGCGTAGATGGAGGTGGTTTGTAATGTCCTCTGAACTCTCTGCCTCTAACTTCCCTCTTCCCAATTTCCTTGCTCCCCCCAGCATCAGAGTCAGGACAAAAGTGACAATTTTTTTCTGAGAGGCACAAGCAGGATCTGACCCTCAGAAAGGCGCCCCCTCTCTGCCTCCTGGGGATGCCCCTCGTTTTCAGGCTGCTCCAAAGACCCCAAGAAGCCTGCCATGATTTCCAGCTATGGAAATAATCAGCTCTATTCTTCCTACTTGGAATCAAGCCTCATTGGCCTCTGTGCTGACTAGTTTTATGTCAACTAGACACAAGCTAAAGTCATTTGAGAGGAGGGAACACCAACTGAGAAGAAGCCTCTATAAGATGGGGCTGTGGGCAAGCCTGTGGGGTATTTTTTCAACTAGTGATTGATGGCAGAGGGCTCAGCCCGTTATGGGTGGTGTCATCCCTGGGCTGGTGGTCCTAGGTTCTATAAGAAAGCTGGCTGAGCAGGCCATGAGGAGTAAGCCAGTAAGTAGCACCTCTCCATGGCCTCTGCAAGGTTCCTACCCTGCATGAGTTCCTGCGCTGACTGCTTTTGCTGATGAACTGTTATATGGAACTGTGAGTGAAATAAACCCTTTCCTCCCTGACTTGCTTTTGTTTCAACACAGCAATGAAAACCTGAAGACAGTCTCTTAAATACGATCTTTCTTTGCTGCATTTTCAAATCCTCACCTGTTCTATTTTTACTTCCCTTCCTGGTTGAGCTCTGCGGCAGGCAATTCCAGCACAAAGGGTCCTAATTAATTTCCCCTGCCTTTCAATATATATTTTTTCAAAGTATGCATTTGAAAAGGACATTAAACAAATCCCAAGACTCCCGAGGTGGATTCCAACGTACCACTTGCTGTTTTCCACTTGGAATGCAGCCTGCCCCTCACAGCCTGCTGGGTGGCCTGGCTGTGGCCTGATGTTTGCAGCTGGGTAGCGCTCACCCCTCCTCCTCCTACAGGATGGACAGCCTCCTCTATCCATCTCTGGGCCACACACTGCCCTGCATGCAAGAGTCTGAGGGCCCAGGAAGAAGAGGCGGGGAAGAAAGCGGGGCTCTGAGGGCCGCAGTCTCTAAAACAGACCGGGGCCATTGGAAAAACCATTATGGTGGATTCCTTTGCCCTGATTCTTCGCCACAGAGTCAAACCACATGTGGTGACTTATCCTCATTCTGGCCAGCTGACACGGCAGTGATCTTCCTCAGAGTGTGTCCTTGCAAGGCCACCAGGAGTCTGAGCCAAGAGCCCGGTTTGATGGCAATGCTTCTGTGATCTGAAACATGGGCTTGGTCTTATCCTGTGGGAACGGTTCTGCCTTTGAACTTCTAGCCGAAGAGAAGTAGTTTTGAAGAGCAGATGTTTTTGGAAAACACACATGAAAAGGTTCTTGCCTTTCCAGCTCTCCGCTGCCAGAGCACAGGCTCCAGTCCCTGGAATTTATCCCATAGTAAGGCAGGGAAGGACTCCAATACGTGAATTCAGCCTACTGGGCACAAGAGCCCTGGACCTGAAACCCCACCATTAACTCTTGCCACTGTAGGGTGGGGGTGCTACCCAGTTGAGAAGCAGGCCACTGCTAATGAGGGTGTGAGTGACAGTGACCAGGAGCCTTCCCTTCTCTTCTCTCTCCTACACCCTTCTCCACTTCCCTCTGCTCTTCCCTCCTCTCTCCTGCCTGGCTCTCTCCTCACCCCACACCTCAGCCTTTCTCTCTCTTTCCAGTGCCGGTGGCCATGTCAGAGGAGCAGCAGGTGGGAATTGAAGATCGAGGCGTCAGCCCACCAGGAGGCAAGGCCCTGATGGGTGAGTCTCGGATAGGCAAGGCCCCGAGACCACAGACCCCAGAGTGCCATTTGCTTCTGCTGTGCCTTCACATGTTTGCCCCAGCCATCTTCCTCTGGTATCTGGCATGGTGTGAATGGGTGTGGGGAGATCCACACTGCCTGTAATGTAGTGTGTTTATCTCATGGAAACATCCCATCTAATGGGCATTTTTACCTGTGGATTACTATAAAGATGATTTCTTCCTAAGCTGTACTGTCTAATTGATAATGATAATGTTAGTTTAAATAGAGTTTTGATGATAAAAAATGAAACAAGAAAGTGTCACCACCTAGCTAGAACACATGAGTTTCTTTTGAGGAGCCATATAGACTGTGGCTTAGGTTAATGACTAAGAAAAACAATTGAGTCCCAGTAGCCCAGCTAGCTTAAATTCTTTTAACCTTAATGTTGGGAGATGTGTTCACAGGTTTCAGTGTGCATCATAGCTGAAACAAAGCTTTGAAAATAACTTAAAGTTAGACTAAGATGTTTTTGTCAAGTAGCTTTAAGGTGAAAAACCCAAGAAGATAATCTAAAGTTTTAGAAAGGCACATAGTTGAATGAGGAACTTGTTAAGATCAGGGAACAAGAACAAAGCAGCCCAATTATCATTAACTGGCATGCCTTTCTTGCTAGAATTGATTGATAACCAAAGGTGTTGATTAATTCCTTATACCCATTTCTACCCTCAATCTCCTGATATAAAAAAAAAAAACTATTGATGAATAGGTATGTAATCTAAAGATTTGAAGTAGAGCTGACTAATTCTTTTCCATATATAAAAGTTTAGGTTTGTGAATCTTTTAAGATTCCTTGTAAAATTACCTTTCAAGATAAGTAATAAAGTGATTGGTCCTTTCTTTGTAACTGCAAAATGCAGCCTGCCAGTAAAAGGATACCTTGCTTACTTACATTCTGTTAATCTATAACAAGTTGCTTGGGTATGAATGTACGTGGGTTCTTGGGGATAATTTGTTTTTCACCTGTAATATGTAAAATGTTTAATCATGTAAGGTATATGAAAAACATGCTGTTTTTTATTTGTATTCATTCTTATCATCCACTTGTAAAACAAAATGTAACCACATTATACTTTTTATATTGCCTGAAAAATTTTGCTGAGGTATATAAGCTGTAAGAGAAAGAATAAAAATAGAGTTAAAATGAGTTAGAAGGAAAACATCAAGAATGAGAGTTAGAAGGAAAACATCAAGAATGAGAGAAGAAAATTACCAGGAAAATAAAGAATAGAGAATGCAAAAGAAGAATAACAAAAAGGTCTGAAGGAAACCATCAAGAGTGTGAGTGTCTTTTTCCCCAACCCCCTCAGATAAAACAGTCTTAGTACGCGCCACCTCTCATGGATTCCATTTGAGCTGCTGGAATCTGGTCTCCCAGGCAGCGATATTCCAAGTCTCTCCTCTCCTCCCATCTTGCTCTCCCTGGCTTCCAGGAACAGTGTCCAGCCTCTTTCCTCAGGACAGGGCTCCCAGGAGCACTGCAGGCCTGCTGCTGGAACTTTCTGGACCTTCTGGGTGTGCTCTTTAACTGTGCCTAGAGCAGGTGTGTTAGTTATATTTTTATATTACGGCCGCTGGTTAAGCTACGGCGC
>CABHPP010139396.1:3582-55559 GCA_902168425.1 Peromyscus attwateri | reverse complement strand
ACTTCCTGGGATTAAAGGTGTGAGTCACCATGCCTGGCTGTTTCCAGTGTAGCTTTGAACTCACAGAGATCCAGATGGATCTCTGCCTCCCAAGTGATAGGATTAAAGGCATGTGTGTCATCATTTTCTGGCCTCTATGTCTATCTAGTGGCTGTTCTGTCCTCTAACCCCAGATAAGTTTATTAGGATGCACAATATATTGGGGGGACACAATATATCACCACACAGGGCTGGGGATGAAACTCAGGACCTTGCTAACATTAGGCGAGCATTGTCAGTGAGATGCCTTCCCATTTCAGGCTAACATTAACCCCACGATCCTTCCACCCCCACCTCTCCAGTTCTGAGATTACAGGTGTGCACCACATCCAGCTTCATCCCCACATTTCTGTGCATACAACTTGCCCCAATACTGATAACCTTGCCATAGATGAAGAAACTGGGGCTCAGAGACGCTCGGTAGCTTAGCCACCACTGCACAGTAAAGTATCTGGAAAAGCCGGAGCTCAGATTTTTCCCCTCAATTTATGATCCACCAACAAGGGCATCAATTTCAGAGATTAACAGCTGCAAATGATGGCATCAAACTGGCTGCCCCAGCAGCCCTCCGAAGTGCATCTCCAATTCAGGTTTATCTTCATTAAGCAAGTAATTCATTACGGGCGGTAAGCATTCACATCAGAGTGAGAATATTAAAAAAGTAATTATATTTTTCACAGTGCAGCTTTCTGGGTAAATTGTATGCAAATTGCTGTCTAAATCAGGCTGGCAGATCCCGAGCAAGTCTCTGTACTCTTTGGGGAGCTACTCTGGAGGCTGGCCTAGGCACCCTCAGTTCACCTCCGTGAGTGTCCAGCCTACGCCTCTCATTCAGTCAGAGAAGGCTCTGAAGCAGTAGCTGTTGTGTTATAATTCTAGAAAGCCACAATTTTCTCACGTTAAAGTGGGTTCTGACTTGGAATGGACAGTCCCTGGTATGGGGCCTGGCTCACACGGGTATGGTGGGCAGATCACTTTGGAAAATGAAAAGCATGTCCAGGAAGGACCACAAGTTGTAACAGTGAAGTGCTGGTACCTACGGCTAGCTACTGGAGTGGAGTGCACCCATCTCACTATTGACCTGAACTTCACCACTTCTCCCCTCTGGGCTCTGCTTGATGCCCAGCAGCATTGAGTCCTGGGTATTGATCAGCTACCAGGCACACACCGCCTCATGGAGAAGAAAGAACCCAAGTGAGGATAGAAGCAACTCAGAGTCACTCAACTGGGTAAGGAGCCAGAACCCCAAACCTACACATTCTTGATACTCATTGTCAAATGGGCGGCCCTTTAAGGCCTGCCTGCAGGGAAAACTAAAAAAGCAGCTTGCCTATCTGAAGCAGTTAGCTTTATCCTGGGCTGGGACATGATGCTGGGCTTGGATCTGGGCAGGTTACTTCCTGTCTGAACTCCACTTTCCCCGTTTGTCAGAGGAGGCCCCTTGGCAGTTGAGTCTCGATGGATCCCTCCCATGGGAGTTGCTGACTAGGTAGGATGTTAACCTTTCGGTTCCCCCTTGGGGGAGGATCTGGAAAGAAACCTGGAACTTCTCAAGAACCTAGAGGCAGAAGCAGCTGGATTTGGACTAGGATGTCTTGGTGCCAGAGCTCAGCATACCCGGCTCACCAGGGGACACTAGCTGAAGGCAATGTGATGCACAGTGCCCCTTGTGATGGGGGAACCTGTTACAGAGTCCCAGGGCCAAACTTACCCAAGGATTGGTTTAAACAGGACCACACAAGTCTACACAAATTACCACACCGGAACAAGGAATAATGTTGAGGACCATGGCTATTCCTTCAGCTAAGGCCACTAACAACCCAACTACACCCTAAAGCACACGTCAGACCAGCATACACAGCTATACCCATGCAACAGGCAAATTAGGCCAGCTATGTCCAGATATGACTACATTAGTTACAGCTGGCCACAATGGAGTCCTGGGTGGTGACTGCCCAGAGGAGTACTCCACAGTCATACCTGTCTTTGGTTGCACCTGGACACTGACTCTGCTTGGGGAAGAGATGCTTCTCCCTGTCCCGGTTCTTGTTACACATCCTCGGCTATGCAGGCTCTGATGAGACTCCTGAAAGCCTGACCACCACCCCAAGATAATGGGTGTTCAGCCACGTACATGAGCAGCTGCTTCTGTGTGTGGCCAGGTGCTCATCACTGATGCACCTGTACCTCTGAAGTGCTTCTAACTCTTCCGTTCTTACTCAGGTACCGGGTTAGAGAAGCCCAGACACAATGCCTACCTTCTTTTGCCCTGATACCACTGAAACACAGCCCAGGCCATGAGCTATGGCAGGCCTGGCCAGGCTACCTTCTATATCCTTTGCCGAGGCTAGGGCTACACGGGTTTAGGGCTAGGAATATACTGCGGTGCTTTCTCCAGGCTGTGAAAATCCCCCCAGGCTTTCAGAGCCTCTTCTGGCTGGCTTTCCCTTAATTCACCTTTCAAGAGGAATCTCAAGGCTCCGGAAGCCTTTCATCACTGTATCTAGCAGTGCCTTGATCCAGGAGTTCAGTGCCTAGAGATGTAATCCTAGCACAGGCCCATCTACTCTCTACGGACTTTGGTTTCCCCTTCTATATACAGTACAGTGAGCAGAATGAAATAAGAATCACTTTGGACAGAGCTTCAGAGACTCTCCAGCTCCATATTTCTCTCTGTCTTTTTTTACATGTGTGTGTGTGTGTGTGTGTGTGTGTGTGTGTGTGTGTGTGTGTGCCTTCATGAGTTTATGTATGCACCGTCTACTTGCAGGTGCCCACAGAGACCAGAGGGCATTGGATCCCCTGGAACTGGAGTTATAGGCAGTTGTGAACCACCTGGTTTGGGTGCTAGGAACTAAGCCCAAGTCCTGTAAAGAGTAGGAAGTGCTCTTAACACCCAAGCCATCTCTCCAGCCCCCAGCTACATGTTTCTTAGACCTAAACCTCATATTACTATCCTTAAAGATGGAGGCAGCAGGCCAGATCCTATCTCTGGATATCTGTTCTGGTGCCCTTCCTCTACTGTGAGCTGCAGAACCAGCCCCACTCGCAAAATGAGAGTGGCACACTGGCCAGAGCAGTGACATGCAATCAGAGATGACTGTGGGGACACAGTGTGTCTGGAGTCCCTGTCTGGGTCTGCAGCTTCCCCCTGGCATCAGGAGTCACTCCACAAACCTTTGCTAAGTCAAATCTAATTCTCTCCTTCCCAGACTTGTGGCCTTGGGCTTGAAGCTTTGTGTCACTGAGCTCCACTGTCTTTGGCTGCAAAGTGGAGATAACAGCCTGGTTACAGGTGGCCATGGGGATCTCTAAGACGTGGTCTGAGAAGGGACTAGCCCAGCTCCTGGCCTGAGGATGTGTGTCAGGGGGTGCCAACAGGTACCTCTGCGTCCTCCCCCATCGAGCCTGCACTGTTACTTAGCTGGCCCAGGAGTCTAGCTCCCTGTAGCCTACAGGCCTGCAAGGGAGAGCTTAACCTGGAAGGAAGAGAACAGAATGGGGAGAGCAGATAGAGGAGGGGCTGGGCGCGTCACTATCCAGGCAAAGAGCTTGAGCTAATGGGAACAGATTTCTTCTCTTTCTTGCCACCTCCAGGGCACCCCAGGATTCTGAGCAGGCAGTTAGGTTGTGGGAGAGAGAAAAGGGGAGAACAACACTCTCACCTACTCACCACAGAAACTTGGGGTCTTAACTTCTGAGGTCACTGGTGTGAGTACTGAGAGAAGAAAGTCCTCTGTAGCAATGGCAGCATCTTCTCTCGGGCAGACTGCTCCCATTCTCCCAGAGTTCCCCATGCCATGGCAGGGCAGCCTTCATTCTGCTAAGTGAAGCCTGTCTCCTTAGACATTCTGTGTTGGTTTCAGCTTTGCCCTCTAGACTATGTGAATGCATCTGCTCAGACAGCCCCAGGACATGCTGACCAGTTAGATGCCCTGACCTGCCCTCACCTGCCTTCACCATCCTCCTTGAAGGCAGACAGCAAGGCAGCTCTTGCTGTCATCTCTGGGTTTGGGCCTTCTCACCTCCTTGGACACACTCCTGTGTATCTAGGTTCTTGTACACATATGTGCACACATGCACAGTCATCCTGGAAGTGCACATTTACTCTCTCCAGCACAGTAGTGTGTGCCCCTCCTCTCCTGGATCCCTCCTCCATGCTGTACGAACTTCCCTGGAAGACAGAGAGCTGGGGGATAAGGAGGGGTCTCTGGGAGGACCCGTTTGCCTCCAAGAGCCCTTCTCCCTCCTCCTCCCCTGCCTTCTGCCACTTTCCTATGTCAGGGCCATGCTGATGACACCAGAGAATCCATCAAATGCCACCCCCATGTCAGGTCATGTCACAACATAATTAAAGCATTAGATCTTCGTGATGAAGCCGTTGCCATCAATTCTGAGAGTGACTGATCCAATCTACAGAAAGAGGAAATTTCTCTCCTCCGCCCGCCACAACTGCCACAGCTGCCTTCCCCTCCCCAGGAAGGGAGATGGTATTGCTTGCTCTGTCTGGGGCTGCGGGTCTCAGCCTGGATACCAGGAGCTGAGCCATGTGGCAAAAGGATCAGCCCTGAAGGGGTGTGCTCCTTCCGCCTCTGGGTCTACTAGGGGCCAATTGAGCCTGAAGGCCTGGGCGACCTTTGGGCTCAGTTACTGAGTCACTCTGTGTGGCCTTGAGGAAGACTCTTCTCACGTCTTTTCCGTAAGTGGGTGAGTGAGAAGGAAGGCGATGATCACTAATATGGAAGATGCAGGAGTGTGGGGTCAGATGGGTCCATCCTGACCCTCTGTGCACAGCTGCCCTTCCTCTCTCCTCCAGGAAGGGGCAGCTAGTCAAGGCTCACAGGATTCCTGTGAAACTCAAAGCAGATAGGAATGTAAGGACCTAACACAAAAGAAATGTCCCCAGCCCTCAGCATCCCGGCCTGTGGGCTTTAAGCAGGCCCGTGGGTCCAGGGGTATTAGCTAAAGGCCTGGATTTAAACACGGGTTTCTTTGTCCATGACTTGCTAAGTATGGACACAAAAATGCTAGCTCTACAGTGGCAGAGAGCAGACAAAAGAGATGTAGCCAGCAGGGACAGAAGAGCTGCCTATGTCCCTTCTCAGATGACATCACCAGAAGGTGGGATAGAGTGGGAACAGGAGCCAGGCTGTGGGAACAAGGAATCAGGGATGACCCTGGATAGGTCAAGGTAATCATTCTACAACTGGAGAGTCAGGAGATGGTGGGGAAGCACTGGAAAAGTGACCAGGGTCTCCACTCTTGGAAAGACTTCAGCCATCTACGTTTTGAGTATCTGGTTTCTGACCTCCCTTTATGTATTTATTTTTGCCTGTGTATGTGTATGTATGTGTGTTCATATGTGTGTAGGCACATGTGTGGGTACATATGTAGAGGCAAGAGGTTGACACTGGCTGTCTTCCTCGATGACTGTCCACCTTATATATTGAGACAGAGTCTCTCATTTGAACCCAGAGCTTGACCATTTGGCTAGTCTAGCTAATTTATCCCAGGGACCCCTGTCTCCACCTCCTGAGCACCAGCCAGCATTATGGGCAGCACTTATGTAGGTGCCAGTGATCCCAACTCATGTTCTCACATGTTTGAAGCAAGCACTTTCAGACTGAAACTTCTTCCCAGCCCTGACCTCATGCCTTGATTGTGTCTGGGGCCTGATCCTTTGGATATGACCCTTGGGCTTCACTCAAGCCTTGAGCCTTAAGGGCAGCCAAAGAAACCATCTGAAGGCCCCGACACGTCTGAACCTGCTCCGCCTCAATCCTTCTTTCTCCTGCTTCTTTTGTCTTGTGATCCTGGCTCTCAGGACCAAGGACAAGTTCCCCAATTCATCCATTGGTTCCCACTCTACTTAACCCCTTTCAGAACCAAGCCTTAGTCCCCAAATGTGCAGCACAATTGAATATGACCTCATTTCCCACTTGGCCTAGGCACTTGACTCTTCCACTCCCATTCCATGAACTGTTTACCCACTCTACCTGACCAGTGTCCCCCTCTGAAGACAGATGGCTCATGCTTTAGCAGGGGGAACTATCCTGCAAAGCACAGAAGAGAAAGGATTGATTCTAGCCTAGGGGCTCTAAGGCTGTCTCCTCTATAGAGTTCATTCAGATTAGGGATATTGGACAAATGGGGCTGATGAAGGCATCTTTGAGGAGGGATGTGATGTCAGATATGAGGGAGTAATTTGTTTGGGGAAAGGAGCAGCGAGATGCTCCTCAAAGTGGAAATGGGGGCCAAGAAGAGAAGGCTGAAGGGTGAGTAGGCAGCAGCCACAGGCTCTATCCTAGAGTCATCATCTTCTTCCGCTCCTACAGCCAGCTCCATGGCTGACCAGCTGGCTCCTAAGGATATCTCCAGATGCTCGGTAAGGATGCAGCCCCTTCCATCGAGGATATCTAAATTGGTCTCCAAAGGCTCTGCCAGGTCCCAAGGATTAAGACGACAGTTGAGTGATTTCTTAGTTTATTAAAGCCTGCACCTCCCCAAGTCCAGCATTCAGGAAAAGAGATCAGAATCGGCATCTTCAAAGCTGTCCTGGAAGTGATGTTAGAGGAGAGGAAAGAAGCAGATGGTCAGGACTCCTGGCTTCTTTTTGTAGAGCTAGACTGGAGGGAGGGAGTCACTGATGGGTCAAGGGCTGAGGGACAGGTCACACAGGACCAGGACCAGGACCAGGACCAGGAGGGATCCTCAAGGCATCGCTGGAGTCCTTCATGATCTTTGCCTAATGGCTTTTTGGTCCCTCTGTGCACATCTTGGCTGTCCAGATGCTCACTACCTCCTGAAGGAGGCTGTTTTAATCCCAGTATAGCTCCAAGTTCTAAATCTACATCTGCAGGTCACTTAAGGTCAGAGCTCTTTTTACTTTTAGGTCCCACAGAAATCATTCTATCATTCTCCACACCACAGCCTTACAGAGACGGGAGAATTGTGACTGCAGTGTCCTGAGAAATTTGAAACCACTGAACCAAGTGTAGTGTGGTCTTGAGTCATCACCGTCACATTCGGAGCGATGCCTTTCCCCATGTGTGGGCGCAGGTGAGTCCTTGACTTGTGCCTTGAGCACAGCACACCTGTAGCTGAAGCTTGCAGGTGTGCAGACTGCCTCTGTGTCTCAGACACAGGAGAGCACCATGCCATACACGGCTGGGCTGTCTTGCATGAGCGCACGGCTGCATATGAGTATTGATGATTGTCTGGGTATGGGCAGGGAAGCTTCTGTGAATGAAGGTCTATGTGTCGATGACAAACAGTGATCATGTGTATGAGTGTTCACGTGTGCTTCTGCATACAAAGGACTTCCCAGGGCTGCATGTGAATATGACCAGCCAGATATGTGTGAGTTTTTGACTCTTGTTCAATTGTCTCTGGGTGTCTGTTTGTGACTGTGGAAAGTGTATGTGTGTGTGTGTGTGTGTGTGTGTGTGTGTGTGTGTGTGTGTGTGTGACAGAGAGAGAGACAGATGTGCGGCTGTGTTCGTGACAGATTGTAATTTAATGTGTGTGAGAGGGAGACTGGCTGAGGCCATGAGGGTGTGAGAGACTGGTTCCATGTATGGCTATGTGCCTGTGCTTGCAGATGTAGTGTGTATACATGCTTGGATATGCTGATGTGACTCTGTGGCTGGGTGTTAATGGCTGTGCGTGCAATGGTGGCTCTGTGTGTGAAGACACAATGAATGTTTGTGATTCCGCTGTATGTGTGACACACACGCAAACACACACACACACACACACACACACACACACACACACGGCTCTGGCTAAGCACAAATGCAGGTTTCTGTATGTGGAGGTAGAGGTGGGAAGGGCGAGGGCAGTGCAGGGGGAAAGGGGACTGTCTCAGAAAGGTCTCCCCAACCCCATTTTAATCAGAAGCGGAGCAGCTGTTAGTCTGAATAGACACTGCACAACGGCAGACGTCTTAATCTCTTCTGCATTGTGATTCACTCGGCGAAGCCCTATTACTCAGCTTTTGATAGGAGCTTACTTGTCTCAAGTGTTTTCATTATTGCCCTAATACTATCTATTAACATACTGGAGGGAGCTCGCTGCTGTCTGGATCTGGCATCACTGGGCTTTTAAAGATTATGGGCCTTGCAAATACATAACATTTTACTGCCTTGCAGACGTAATTCATTGTGTGTGGTGGGGGGAGCTCACGTAAATAGATAGGTAAATAGATAACGGAGTAGGAGACAGAGGGCGCTGGAGGGAGAGAGAATCTATGATCCAAAGGCACTCTCATCCCAGCTTAAATAATCGCCTTCAGGAGGAGGGGCCAGACAGAGGCCTGTCTCATTTAGAGACAACTCCTGTGTCAAATTCTTCATTCTTAGGTATTGTGCAGTAAAGGTATTGCCAAGGGCCTGTTCAGGACACTAGACCCTGGGCCTCACTAAGGTGACCAGAGGTGCAAATTGAGGCACAATATGGATGAGTGTGGGGTAGAGAGTTAGGAAGCAAAGGCCCCTGTTTCAAACCCAGTCCCACAGCTGGTTTACAGGGTGACTTTGCTTCCATCTCTGAACCTCATCTCATAAGAACAAAGCAAGAGTGTTAAAAAGAGATAGAGCACCAGCTCCTTGGGTTCCCATTCTATCCCCAGAAAGGTCAGACATTTTGCCTCCCAAAAATCAGTATCTAACTTACCTGCCCAGCCTCCAGAGCAAGAAGGGGCAGAAGTATCCTCAGTATCCATCTAGCATGACTGGAAAGATTAAAAAAAAAAAAATGTCATCTGGTCCAGGTACAATAGTTCCTTAGCATTCCTACTGTGTGAATGCAGGCCTGCATCACCAGAGATCTCACTGCTTTCTTCTCCTTTTACCAAGTAAAATTCATTGCACTAACAGACATCCCCTAAGAGATACATCCTAGCCAGGCAGTGGTTGTGCACACCTTTAATCCCAGCACTCGGGAGGCAGAGGCAGGCAGATCTCTGTGAGTTTGAGGCCAGCCTGGTCTACAAAGTGAGTTTCAGGACAGGCTCCAAAAGCAACACAGAGAAACTCTGTCTCAAAAAACAAACAAACAAAAAGTACAACCTGACTAGTCTAAGGAAACTAGAAATTTTGACATCGGACAAATTTGAGGATTTTCTAGAAGATAAGGAGCAGGACAGGATTAGATTTGTGGACAACACCAGGGAGATGACATCAGCACAGAAGAAATTGGCTAAAGAAGTGTATGCTGTCCTTCCAACTGAACCTTGGAGACACTCCAAGTGCCAGGAGCAGAGGGCAGGCAAAGTACCGCCTAACAAGCATGGAGGCAGTCCAGCCCCTTCCTCTCCCAACAGACATAGAATGCCTGACTGTGGCTCTTGCCCTTAATGTTGAAACCCAGTGACTGATGAAAGAGCCCCTCAGCAGTGTGGTAAACTGAGGCAATGAACTATTTCTCTTGGTGTTCAAATGCTTGTGGGTCCCCTGCACCTTGACTTGGTACTGTGTGGCTTGCCTTGGCCAATGGGCATTAGCAGGGGCAATACAAGAGAGACCAGATAAGCACTTACAATGGGGCTTGTCCGTCCTAGCCTCCCAGAGGAATCTCTAGAGAGTTAAACAAAACAACACAAAAACAAACAAACAAACAACAAAACCATGTAGAGAAAGAGGCCACCTGGTGGAAAAATGAGGCGTCTCTGCTGATGGTAAGCCACCAAGGCCCCAGAGTGGAGAGAAGCCATCTTGGGCCTCCCAACGCAGCCTGTCCACCTGCTGAACACAGCAATGTCAGCCAGCCTAGCTCCGTGCTATGTGGAAAAGAAGAAGGCAGGGGTAGTAGAATCCCTAAGCCATTATGGGTCTGGTCTTATGGTCAGAGATGACTAGGAGAGGAGGGTTGGCCACGCATGCTTTTAAGCTGGGGAAGGAGACCCTGGCTACATTTCAGCAACGGCCATGGGCAGGGAAAGCAGGCTCTGAGACAATTCTGTTCCAGACTTCAGGCACAGTGTGATGTCTTCTTCTTCCTTTGGCAACCCTGAGGGTACCCACTTGCCCACACAGGGTCTTCTTGTGCGTCCTAAAGGGACACCTCCTGTGACAACCTCCTCTGGCTCTTACACAGAGCTGCACTCAGTTTTATTTCAAGGCAGTGGACCACTCTGGAAGCATGTCATCATAACCTGCTCTTCTAAAAGGCTCATCCTGCTGCACTTTATAAGCCTGAAAAGACCATCCTTGGTCATCAGATACTTGAGACAATCAAGAGTATGAGAGAGATAGCCAAAATGGGCAAAGTGCTTGTCAGGCAAGTGTAAGGACCTGAGTTCAGATCTCTTGAACCCATGTAAAGCCGGAAGTGGTAGTACATACCTAATTCCAGCATTCCTTCAGTGAGATGGGGAGTGGAGACAGGCGAGTCCCAGGAAGCTCATGGTCCAGCTAGCTTTGTGTACACGGTGGAAAATAAGAAGAAATCTTGTTTCAAATGAGGTGGGAGGTGAAGGCCAGCACCTGAGGATGTCCTCTGACCTGCACACAAACACACTGGCAAGTATGCAACCGAATTCACACACGTGAACACATACAGACACATGACACGCACATGTGCAAGATGTTTTCTTCAGTATGAGAAAGAATAAAATGAAAACCCAAAAGGATTCATCCCAGAGTTGGTGGAGATAATGTAGGGAAGAGCGGGGAGTGATAAAGAACTCAAAGAGATCCAAAAGATATTTGCTTTTATAAAATAAGAGATTGCTACGGGAAAGGAACAAAGAGGAAATCATCCTTGAACATTAAAAGCAAGAAAATAAAGTCAAAGAAATCTCCTAGAAGACACGATGACAACACAAAAAAATTCAAAATAAGAGAAAATATAAGACCCAATATTTACCTTAAAGGAGTTAGCAACAAAAATGACAAAGACTAGAGGTGATGAAATAATTTAAAATATGATTTTAAAGTATTTCCCAAAAACTAGAGAAAGATCTGAGTTCTCAAACTATAAAAAGACCTACCAAATGCTAAGCAGAAAGTACTAAAAAGACACGCATCCTGTGACATTTCTAAGTTACAAAATAAAAACAAAAATTTCAACGCTTCTGGATTTTTTTTGAACGTGCAATTCTACATCAGCCAAGCTATCAAGCATGAAAAACAAATCTGAGATATTTTCAGATAATAAAGGACAAAGAAAATTTACTACCCATTCACTCCTGCTGAAAAAATAATTATGTACTTCAGAAAAACAAAAAAGGAATTCAAGAAAGAGAATGTCACAGGAGCACAAAATTTTTAAGAAGCCAATACATATCCAAGAGTCTAAATAATAAATAGAAATGCATCTATAAGAGTTCACGTGGTTTTTAAGAAATGACTTCTTTTGAAAGTATAGAAATAAAGTAAAAGCACAATACTTGTATCTAAAGTTTTAACAGAGTGTGGGAGGTAGTAGGAGGTTTAAGACACTATTGGAAGGGAAAAGATGTTTAAATAAATTTATCTAAAACGTAAGGAACTAACAAATGGTACATAAAACTTGCCAATAAATACAAAAAATAAAATAAAATAAGGAAAAGTTGATCAGTCAAGTTAAAAGCAGAGGGAAATCCAAACATATCAGAAATAATAATAAATATGAATAGATTAGAACTTCCTACTAAACTACAGAGACTCTCAACAACCCATGTATGTGCATGTATACATCCCCACACACAATGCTATTATTTCAGAGTCTCATTATGAGACTGACACTCTACTTACCATGCTAACGAGGCACCTCATAGAGTCCCATTTTTATTTAGAAAAGATAAAAAAAATAACAGAATGGAAAATCAGTATGTGCTAACAAAACAAAAATGAGACATACACACATTAGTATCAGATTAAATAGAATTGAAAATAAAAGCATTGCCTGGAACAAATAGGGCACTTTATAAAAGGTACAATCGGCCAAGAAGATATGAGAATAAAATGTGTTTTGTACTAAACAATGGAGTATTAGAATAGAGGAAGTAATAGCGTTAGAATTGCAAAGACAATGTGTCAAACTTGCAATATACTTAACTTTTACCTACGTACATTGTTGAGTGATGGGACTTTTAAGAAGTGATAAGATGAGCTGGAGAGATGGCTCAGTGGTTAAGAGCACTTGTTACTCTTGCTTAGACCTGAGTTCCATTCCCAGCCCCCACACAGTGGCTCACAACCATCTATAACTCCAGGTTCCAGGGGATCCAATGCCCTCTTCTTACCTCTGCAGGTACAAGACATGCATGCGGTACACATACACACGTACAGACAAAACATTCAGACATAAAATAAAATTCAGAAATTAAAAAAGAAACAAACAACAAAAAGACCACCAGTGCTGAGAAGAGGAGGAGGAAGTAGTGATAAGGTCAGGAGGGTGGGCTCTCTTGACTTGACCAATGCCATTATTGGTTGATTAGGTCAGTAGTCTTTTGGGTGGTTCCTGACAGAAGTGGGTTTGACCCCTTCCCTCCACCATGCCACGCCTCTTGCCCATGTAAGTTTCATTTTTCTTTTTCTTTTGTTTTACTGTTATTGTTTGCTTGCTCTGTGTGTGTGTGTGTGTGTGTGTGTGTGTGTGTGTGTGTGTGTGTGTTGCTTTTTGTTGTTGTTGTTGTTTATTTGTTTGAGACAGGGTGTCACTGTCTAGCCCAGACTGACCATCAACTATGTCCTCCCTCCTAAATGTTGGGATTACAGGCTTGTGCCACCATATCTGGCCCTATGCCACGTTTTTTAATGTTTTTTAAAACATGTGTGCATGCCTGTTCACATTCATGTGTGCATGTGAGGGTCAGAGGTTAATGTCAAGTGTCCTCCTCAGCCACTCTCTGTCTTAAATATCAAGGCAGGGTCCTCTACTTGAATATGGAGATTTCCAATGGACCAGTCTAGCTAGCTAGCTTGTTCCAGAGATTCTGAGTCCTCTTCCCCAACCCTGGGATTATAAGTGGCTGGGGATCAGAACTCTGGTCCTTTAAGTAAGTACTTTACCCATAGAGCCTCCTCCAGCCCTTGTCATGTTTTGAATGGCAAGGAGGCCCTCAGATCCAACCTCCCAACCTCCCACTTACCAGCCTCAAGAACCATGAGCCAAATGAATTTCTGTTTATTATAAATTACCCCCTCTGCTGTATTCTACTAAAACAACACAGAATGGGCAAGAACATATATTTATACATTTAAAATATTTATGGTTTACTTAGAAAATAGCCAATCCTTAAAGTTGTTTACAAGTGAAAAACAAAACAAAACAAAAAACGAACAGTAGGAATCGCACAGACATTTTCTGACTACAATGTGAAAAGAAATAGTCTCAGTGAGAGAAGAGAGATGAAAACTCAGCTCTCAGAAACTTAAAACACTGTCTATAGAACACTCAAGAGTGAAATGACAGATTATTTCAAAAATGAACGGCACTGAGGGCGCTGGGAGATGAAACTGATTGTCAAGGTCAGTGCGGTGCTTATAGAAAAATATATAGCCTTGAACACATTTGTTAGAAGGGAAGAGAGAAAATTGAATCCAGGCAGCTGGGAAAGAGAAAACTGGAGGGAAAACATTCTAAAAAGAAGGGATTAATAGAGACAAAAGCAGAAATTAATAAGATGAGAGGCAAATGCAGACGTGGAAAACGAAACCAAACGCTGGTCGTTTTGTTTACTCATTTACTTAAGGGCTCAAGGAGAGGTGAAAACGCAAATATATCCACGGAAGAAATGGGTCATTTGGAGAGGCGTCAGGCCTAGCATGAGATGGAGGAGACGTTGAAGAAGCGAGTGATTTCTGTTCTGCACTGTTAGGGAGTTTTAAAGGTGGGAGCCTTCCCACCGTGCCCCGTTGGGCTGTCCTCGGCATCTGCTCTTTGGTTTCCCATTCATCCCTCGGTGCCCGACTTTCCTTCTGCATCCCGCTCTGCGGCTTTGTCCTTCCAGGGACACGCACACCATCCCTGGCTCCAGCACTAGACCAGGCTCCATCAGCCTTTGCTTCTTCCCACCCAGCGTGAACAACTCTGGGATGAGTGTAGGATTCTAGCGAGAGACATTTTTCAGGGACTTCGGCAAAGAAGTGGCTGTTGACCTCGAGGCCACAGTCCTCTGGGCGGACACTTGCCTGCCGCATAGAGTCGGACAGGAAGGCTAACTCGGGGGAAGCAGAAGCAAGTGATCCAGTTACAGAACCCCCACGCAGCCGTGACTAAGATGTGCCTCCCCTCAGCTTACTGAGCCAGTCTTTAAATCAACCGAGGTTGTCATTATCAGCTGAAGCCACTAACCCTGGAGACGTCAAAGCTGAACAAAGACGACACACACAAGGGCATTCGGCCCAATCAGTTACTCAGCTAGATGGCCTATAAATAAAATAGCAGCCATCTTAACCACTCTACATTATAAAACTGATAAATCATGACCAAACAGGTTTATCCCAACCAACTCCCCATTTTAACATCATGAGCAAAATGATGCTTTTTAGTTCACTAGTGACATATTAAAGCAAATGGAAGTATTACCTCTATACAAGACTAGAAATTAAATTGTAAGAAGCTTACTGAATGGTGGGAGGTATGGCTCATCGGTAGAGCACATGAGGCCCTGGGTTCAACCCCAGCAATGTTTAGAAAAAAATAATAAAGGAAAGAAAGAAGCTACGTTGACCAGACAAAGGACCCAAGCTGATTGGTTGTGTCTAGATGCTACACTCTGTGTGGCTCTAGTTACTCACCCATACACCATGTGTGACTGTAGGTGTTACTGTGGGTTTTTAGGAGCTGTGATTAAAGTCCTTAAGTCCCTTTAATTAAAGGAAATCATACTTGATAATCTGGGAAGACCTGGCTCAGTCAGTGGCTTTATGAGCAGAATGAAGGTTGCCCAGAAGTATCTCCTCTAATGCCAGTTTCCAACTCGGGTCTTTTCTGACAGCCTGCCCTATAGGTTTTGGACAGGCCTAACCAGCTCCACAGTCACATAAGCCAATTCCCTGCAGGAATCTCCTAGTAGTTTTATTTCTATAATGGGAGCCTGACTGTCATGGGACTCCAGTGAAGGCTAACTCGTATGCACTTGAACTCCAGGAAACGTTCCTTCTCAGCAGGCTGAAGCATGAGGCCTGTTCCCTTCCCCCACTTTCTTTCTGAGGCACAATAAGAACCTGCCATCTGGGTTAGCCTAGAACTCATTGTATAGACCAGGCTGATCTCAAATTTGAACTGATTTTCCTGCCTCAGCCCCCAAGTGTTGGTATAAGTATGAACCACCATGCCCAGCCTTTCAGATGCCCATTCCCAAACAACATTCTAACCTTCTAAAGGGGTGGTTAGGAAAGATTTTACTAGCAAGAGAGAGTAGATTTAATAGTGCCCCTCCCCAAAGTATCCATGTTCTAGTCTCTAGAACCTACACATCCTGTCATTACATGGAGAAGACAATATCCAAGCTGTGCATTCACATGGCACACACTTGGTAAATTCGCAAAAGTAAGATATTTTAACCAGAACTAGTACCTGATGGTTTTCTTCTGTGGGTGTTTTCTTGGTGCTGGAGTGACCTGGGCATGTTGGGGAGGCATCCAGGGAGACCTGAGTGGAGGCACCTTTAGTTGGGTTCCTTAGGGTGTATTAGTGTGGTCCACAGTTCCTTCCACGTTATTGGAAGTGATTACCAGCTTTCCTGGAGCTAGAATGGTTTCCAGAAACGTTCCTCCCACCCACTTGGCCGCCGTACCCTGGATCTTGACGTGAGAGATTTAATTGAGTGTTGTCATCTCGCAAAAGTTTTTAAAATTAGTCACTGCCTAAGAAAACTTGAAAAACTCAAGACATCTTACTGCTCCCATATAAAAGACATTTGATGGATCTTCAGCAAATGAGACAATCCCAAAGTTTACTCCCCTTTAGCAATAAAAACTGGTGAGGGTGCAGGAAAATTTTCTAAAGGGCCAGCAATATTAATGCGACCACAGGAGAGGGATACTTCTATTTATTCTACTGAAAATTTCATTACAAATAAAATCATAGAAACTGGTGGCCAAAAACATAAAGCTCCAAAAATCCCACACCCTCTCTGCTGAAGGCTCAGGAATCACCAGGGAAGAGGAAGTGGAAAGAAAGAGCGTGAGAGCGTGAGGTGGGGGAGACTGTGAGGAAAGAGTGTCTTCTGGACACATCGGGACAGCTGCACTTTTGAGCTCACGGTGACATGCGAAACCTGTGCAGTCTCGAAGCAAACCAAGTCCCAGCATGGAGTGGGGGCTTGGGCAGGAAACCCCACCTCCAGCCACGGAGGGATTGACAGCTGTCAGCTGATGGGGAGGCAGAATCAGTTTTCCCTAAAAGTATAGTTCCTGGTAAGTCAGCCACGCCCCGGTGGAAGGCCACACATCCAATAATATTTGACCAGCGCAAATTGGTCTTCATGGCTTTAAAAAAAGAAGGAGGAGGAGGAGGAGGAAGAGGAGGAGGAGGAGCAGGAGGAGGAGGAGGGACACAAAATTGAGCGGATAAAGGAAGTGGGGTGGGTAGAACTGGAAGGAGTTGGGGGAGGGGACAGAAGGGGAATATGATCAAACTACAAAATTATCAAATAACTAATTTTTTTAAAAAAAAATTAACTTTGACAAAGAATGGCAATCTGCAAAATAAATGACTACTTCATCAAAAGCAAAGCGACGTGGCGGCCAATTAATAAGAAGCACGGCTGTTTTTTTCTGGGTGCTTTCAGGTGTGTGCATTCTCACCTGCTCTGTTTTGTTTTTGTTCTCCTTGTCGTTGTTTTTATTTTGTTTTGAAACAGGCTGGTCTGGAACTTACTATGTAGCACAGGTTAGCCTTGAACTTTCAGCAATCCTCCTGCCTCAGACTCCCAACTGCTGATCTCATACGTGTAAGACACCAACCACATCTACTCCTTTATCTGCTTTAAAAATGGTATAGTTTCTCATCCTAAATGCTTGCTTTTAGACTTAATTTCCTGTTATTTTTATTTATTTATTTTTTTACTCTTTATGTTTTTCTTAATGAGGGACTTCGCAAGTTCCTGCACTTTAGGTCTTGCAAGACCCGAATGAGTCCCAGGATGGAACAGAGTATGGACGGGAACAAGGGTCATATGCTGTATTTAGCATCTTTGTTGAGATCCACTGCTCATCCTTATGCACCCCACCCCCAATGGCAGGGGAGTGAGCCTGTGGGCATTTTCCAGGGATCCTGTCAGCAGGATCCTGACGTAAGTGAGGTATAGCCACTCTCTTTCCTCTCTACTTGGTGCCCCCTGTATCCGCCAAAGGAGCCAGCCTGGGTCCTGAGTTCTTCCCAAGAAGCCGCAGCTCCCAGTGTGGGTAATGCCACCCGTCACCTGTACCGCCCAGGGGGCTTGTAACTTGCTACTGTTGATGACTGCTGCACTGCCTCCCTGCTCCCTGACTGGCTCCTCAGTCTTCCCACAGCACTGCTTCCCTCACAGAATGATGCTGTTGCCCAGGGTAGAATCCCAACTGAAAGAAGGGGGGTGAGGATGGACATAGGGACCTGTCATGGAACTGGTGTGAAACCCAGGTGAAAAATAAAGGTGACATATTCCAAAGCAACGGCACTGGTGATGACCAGCAGGGGCAGAAGGAGAGGATTCACTCTGGACTGCATGTGGGGAGGAAGAGGAAGACAGAAGTCAAAGACTGTCCTAAGGGACGTGGCCCAAGCACCCGAGAACACAGTGAAGAGGTACAGCTTTAAGGAAACAGAAGGGGACAGGGAGCTTGTTTGGGGACATGTTCAGTTTGAGGTGCTTATTAAACATTCAAACATAGCAAGTTGGCAGTTGGATATAGAGCCCCTGTCAGGAAAGAGCTTTGATATGCAAATATAAATTATCAATGCATGAATAGAAACTCTGTGAACACCGATGGGTACCAGTGGGGTAACTGCAGACGCAGAACAGATGTTTAGAGGCCGGGGGATGAGGGTATGGTGAGGGAGTTTGAGAAGGTATGCCCCCCCGAAAGGCCCATGTGTTGAGGGTTTGGTCACTAATGAACATGATGTTGCAAGGCAGTAGAAGCTTCAGGAAGTCGGGCCCACCGGAAAGAAGTGAGGTCATTGGGTATGTGCCCTCAAAGGGATAGTGAAACATTAGACATTCTCTCTCATCGTTTCCTGGCTGGCACAAGGTCTTCGCCCTCTGCCACACGCACTTGCCATGAGATGCTATGCCATCACAGGCCCCCCAAACATGCAAGTGACCATGGATTTCTGATACCCTGAGCCCAAACAAACCTTTCCTCCTTCTAATCTAATTAGCTTAGGCATTTTGTCACCGCAGTGGAAAGTTGACTAACCATCAGAACTACTGGAAGAGTGAAAGTCAAATGAAGAATTCTGCCTAAGAGAAGGGGCCTGCGGGTCAAATTCTCACAGATCAAGTCCTACACGCAGCTTTTCCTAGCTTGTTGGGCTTCACAACATGGCTATTGGTGGCCCCGACAAGAACAATTTCAGGAGAATAGAGAGGCCTAAAATCTGAGACTAAGAACCTAAACAATGTTCGGTTGAAAAGTAAAGGAGAAGCCGGGCGGTGGTGGCGCACGCCTTTAATCCCAGCACTCAGGAGGCAGAGGCAGGTGGATCTTTGTGAGTTCGAGGCCAGCCTGGTCTACAGAGCGAGATCCAGGAAAGGCACAAAGCTACACAGAGAAACCCTGTCACGAAAAACAAACACAAAAACAAAAAAAAAAAAGTAAAATCAAGAGAAAACTATATACATATTGTACATGTATATACATATATAACTTTTTGTTAAAGTGTAACATACGTTCAGAGGGGTGCACACATCATAAGTATATGCTCACAGTTTTCAGAAGTGTGCCTGTCAGTGAGACCACTGCCTGGATCAGGAAAGAGAACACTGACAGCACTTAGAGCCTCTCTTATCCCCTTCAGCTTCCACTTTCTCTTCCCCGAAGGTAACCACTATTCTGAGCAGTAAATGGCCTTTGTCTATTTCTGGAACTCGGGTAGTGGAGCCATTCGGTGTGACTTCTTTCACTCAACAGTGTGAGCCAACGGCAGCACCGGTCCTTTTCTTTCCATTGCCATCTCGAATGCTCTTAACTGGCTATTTCACCATTTGTGTGTCCATTCTATTCCTGATGGGTGGACAGTCAGAGGGTTTTCTATTGGTGCTGTTATATTTAATGTTGCTGTGAACACGCCTGAATGTGCCTTTCGAACACAAATGCGTGCATTTCCCTTTGGTGTAGAAAGGGCATTGGAATTGCTGGGTTTTTAGGGTGAATGTTTCTTCAGGTTTAGCAGATACTGTCAAACAGTTTTCCAGAGTGCTGCATCAATCTACACTACCACCAGCAGAGCAGCCCACTCGTTCCACACCGCTTGGCACTGTCACAGGCATTTTTAATTTTATCCACTCTGATGGGTGTGTCATGGTACCCCACTATGGTTTCCCTTTTTCCCTCCTGGTGCTTGGGAGTGAACCTACAACCTAATACGTGCTAGGCAAGTGCTGTACCACTGAGCTGTATCCCAGCCATGGCTTTAATGTTCAGTCTTTTGATGATGAATAAAGCTGAGTACCTTTTTGTACATTTAAAGCCATTTGGATGCTTTCTTTACAAAGTGGCTCGAGTCTTTTGAGGAGTGATGAGAAGGTGTTGAATGGGAAAGCGGGATAGTGAGTGGTTGGGAATCTTTCTCTTTCCCTGTACCCACCACAGGACCACTTGAGCTGGAGGCCAGGAATTCAAGATGAGACCGGCCAGCTTGTTATGTTTTTTCCCCTCTCCAGATTCATTTAGCTGCACAGGGAAAAAACAGTGGGCTTTGGACCACTGGAATGAGCCAAGGTTGAGAGCTGATAAGTGAGGATGACGAAGTGTGTGAGAATTTTATAACAATGAACCACAGACTCTGAACTGGGCAGATAAGGACAGTGAGACTACATGGTCATCGGATGGTAGGTTCTGGTGGGTTGAAGATGACTCTGAGCAGATGAACAAGAAGACTGAGCAGGGAAAATGAAAGGTGATGGCCTAACAGTGAAGTGCTTGAATCAAGGTTCCAGAGAAGCCAGAGCTGTGGGTCCTGTCAGGTCAATAGCTTGATGAGTGGAGGAAAGGGCTGAAAGCACCAACTACAGTGGAGAGGAGATCCAGGGAGTGAAGGGCGGAGTGTCTGAGCCCACGGAGAGCACCTACAGCTGAGTGACTTAAAACAGACAGGCATTTATTGGCCTGTGTTCTGAAGGCTGGGAAGCCCCAGGCCAAGGTGCCAGCATTCAGGAAAGGCCTTGCTGTATCAAGGCAAAAGTTCAGCAGAGAGTCACCCTTCTTCTACAAGCCCATGTTAACAACAGTGCCAGTTCATGTGATGACCTTGTAAGAATAATTACCTTAATTAGGTTTGCCTTTAAATTGCAACTTCTTTAAAAATTTTTAAGCTTGTTTATTTTATCATTTCATGTGTATGAGTGTCTTTGCCTTAATATATGTGTGTGGACTATGTATATGCCTGGTGCTGAGGAGGTCAGAAGAAGGCACTGGATCCCCTGAGACTGTTGTTATACAAAAGGCTATGAGCTGCCATGTGAGTGCTGGGGATCAAACTCAGGTCCTCTGTAAAAGAGACAAGTGCTCTTAACCACTGAGTCAACTCCCCAGCACCTTTAATTATCTCTTATTACCTCTTAAAGGCTCCATCTTCTAACACTTTCACACTGGGGATTAGATTTCCACCAATACATTTTGGAAGGCAAATAAACCCTCAAACCACATAATCAAGGCATTGAACATGAAATCACCAAGAATTATGACCAGATTAGAGTTAATAGAATCATTTGTCAGTAGAATTTAGGAGGGAAAGAATAAATACAGCAAAGACTTAGTCAAAGTGGAGAAATAACCCTACATGGGAATTCACTATTTAGAAAATATAACTCATGAAATTAGAACAGAGAAAAGGGACTATTCCATAAATAGCACTGGACAACTGCCTATGCATTTGGAAAACAATAAAAACTGACCCCTGACTCACACTGCCTAGATTAACTTTCAAATGGACTGAAAGAGCTAAACATTAGTTACTCAAAGAAAATGAACGAGAATGTTCTATAATATTGGGAAGAAAATGTTTTCCTAAATTAGAAATGACATCATGAGCAATGGTTAATTTATTGTATGGGGTCACTTGTCGGTTATCAGTCTAAGAACTTTTGCTGCGTATGGATTTGGGCTGGACAGATGGCTCGGCAGTTAAGAGCACTTACTGCTCTTGCAAAGGACCTGGGTTCAGTTCCTAGCCCCCATCCACATGATGGGTATCTCCATCTGTAACTCCAGTTCCAGGGGACCCAATATGCTCTCTGGTCTCTGAGAGCTCCTAGCCACACACTGGGGCACATAAATTCACATAGGCACGTTGCCCATACATAGAAATAAAACAAATACATAAACTTTTAAATTAAAAACATTTCTTTTTATGCATGTATGTGTGTGTCCCTGGTTGCCTGTATGTGCACCACATGCATGTGCCCCTCACAGAAGGCATCTGCTCCCCTGGAACTGGAGTTACAGATGGTTGTGAGCCATCATGTGGGTGGGTGCTGAGAACCGAACTCGGATCATTTGCAAGAGCGGTCAGCACCTCTTAACCACTGAGCCATCTCTCCAGTCCCCAATAAACAAATCTTTTAACTGCTGCTGCAGTAGTTAACTCTTTCATTTTACATAAGGAAACTGAGCACAGATGATAATGTAACTTGCCTAAGTCACACAGCTAACTCCAGTACAGAAACTGATAATTGACATGTATGTATCGAACTTTTACATGCCTTAAGTGGAGTTTAAGGAAGAACAATGTGAGAGGAAATAAATGAATTATAAATTGTGTGACTTTCTTTTAAAAACAGCTTTATTGAGATGTGATTGACATACAATAAACTATACATATTTAAAGTACAAAATTTGATGAGTTTTGACATAAGTATACACCTGTGAAACCATCACCACAATCAAGAATGAACATCTCCATCACCCCTAAAAGTTATTTATAACCTCCCAGCCGATGATTTCCATGTCATACATACATAAGAAGTTCCTACACATCACTAAGGAAAGAATATCTTAAAAAATGAGAGAATAGTGGCACACACCTTTAATGTCAGCATTCAGGAGGGAGGCAGAGGCAGGTGGATCTCTGAGTTCAGCGCCAGCCAGGTCTACATAGTGAGTTCCAGGACAGCCAGAGCTACACAGTGAGACCTTGTCTCAAACAAACAAACAAACAAAAACAAAACCGAAAGAACATGAAACTGGGCAGAGGATAGCACTATGGAGTCCCAGCTCAAGATACACAAAAAGCTATCAATCATATGACAATGTGTGCAACCACAGTAACAGTGAGGGAGGCACACCGAAAGGATGAGATGGTACGTGAGTGGCAAGCCTTGGGGAGGGATGCTCTCCCATCTTGGTGAAAGTGTAGTAACGTGTATTGACTTGCATTTTTGTTGTTGTTTTGAGACAGGGTCTCACTATGTAGCCCTGGCTGTCCTGGAACTCACTATATAGATCAAGCTGGTCTCCAACTCACAGAGATCCGCCTGCATCTGCCTCCCGAGTGCTGGGATTAAAGGCGTGTGCCACCATGCCTAGCCTGTGTATCTTTTTTGGAATATAGTAGATATACTCTACATCTAAAATACACACCCCTCTTTATTAATAGCTCAGTTTTCTAGGCCTTTGTCTTTCAGCAATAGTGACACAATTGTGCCAAAGTCTAGTGCCACATTTTAATTAAGACAACACTGAAACATTCATTTGGGAGACTCCCTAAATTCCCACCAAGGACTGATTCATATTTCAAATGATGTGAATGTACTCTGAACCATAACCTATTGCTCTAGTTTCTTTTCTGTTGTGATAAAATACCCTGATAAAAAGCAGTGTAGAGAAGAGTGTCTGTTTAGCTCACAATTCAGGTTACAACCCATCATTGTAGGGAAGTCAAGGCAGGAGCTTGAGATAGCTGGTCACATCACATCCTCAGTGAAGAACAGAAAGGAATGGATGCATACATGCTCCCATGCTTGATTGCTTGTGCTCATATACAATTCAGGACCCCTTGCCTAGGGAATGGTGCTGCCCATAATGGGCTGAGTCTTCCCACAACAGTTAACTTAATTAAGATAATCCCCACAGTCATACCCATAGGCCAACCCAATGTACAAAATTCCTCACTGAAACTGTCTTCTCAGTGACTCTAGGTTGTGTCAAGTTGATGATTAAAGCTAACCATCACACCTGCCTATTAAAAATAATAAGGAAGATTTCCCTGTACTAACAGGAAGAAGCAGCACCTTGTTTTTATTTTTTAAACTCTGCATGTGAAAGTTTTTTTTATCGTTTACTCTTTGAACTTTTGAATTATTTCAATATTAACAAGGAGTTTAAAAATACATGAAAATGAAAAGAGTATCACATGCTTATGGGTAAACAATTCATGCAATTCAAGACCAAGGAAGACGTGCACATCCTTGCCTCGTTTACTAATTCATTAAATGAGCTAAGTGCTAATGTGGGCCAGACATGAGTAAAACACTGTCTCCATCCCCATAGAGCTTGCCCTCTGTTAAAGAAGGCAAAGCAAGCCAGGTATGGTGGTGGTACACGCCTTTAATGCCAGCACTCGGGAGGCAGAGGCAGGTAGATCTCTGAGTTTGAGGCCAGCCTGGTCTACAGAGTGAGCTCCAGGACAGCCAGAACTATATATAGAGATCCTGTCTCAAAAAAAACAAAAAAACAAAAAAAAACAACAACAACAAAAACAAAAACAAGACAACAAGGCATACTTGATTTAGGCAGGGGTTGGAAAAGTCTCTGCTGGAAAGTGAAGGCTAAGTAAGGGTTAACCAGGTGGCAGGTAGGGCAGAGGTAGTGAGAGGGAACTGTGCTTCTGAAGGCTGTGTGTTGGTGGGTAGGACAGGTATGTGTTGCTAAAGTTTTCCTGCCTGGGCCACAGTCAGGACAAATCTCTTTCACCTGCCAGTCCCACAGCCGCTCAGACCCAACCAAGTAAACACGGAGACTTATATTGCTTACAAACTGTATGGCCGTGGCAGGCTTCTTGCTAACTGTCCTTATATCTTAAATTAATCCATTTCCATAAATCTATACCTTGCCACATGGCTTGTGGCTTACCGGCATCTTCACATGCTGCTTGTCCTGGCGGCGCCTCGCAGTGTCTCCTTCCACCTGCTCTTTTCTCCTCTCTGTTAGTCCCGCCTATACTTCCTGCCTAGCCACTGGCCAGTCAGTGTTTTATTTATTGACCAATCAGAGTAATTTGACATACAGACCATCCTACAACAGGTATGTGGTGTACAGGCGATCTAGAAAGAAGAACAGGATGAAAAGGGGCTCAGAGATTGATTAGATTTAAGGAGACAAGTGGGGAAAGGAGGTGCCTGGATTTTCAAACTCAGCCTCAGAATTGTATGATTTCTGGTCAGGAAAAGTCATACTTGTTAGGTAAACAGTTTGATGAATTTTTGATGAACAAATTTTGATGAACAAATGTGTAGTCATGAGACCATAACCACAGTCAAGTCATATGGCATTTCTATGGCCCTAGAATGTTTCCTTGTTCTAAAAATCTCCACCCATGCCAGCCATCACAGCCACTGGTTGATCAACTTGTTGTTGTTATAATGTGTATTATCTATAGCCTTCAGAGGTAGTTTCCTCACTCAATAAGAAGAAAGCTTTTGATAGTAATATATACAGATGTATCTGTTGGTATTGTAGTCAGTGTTCTATTGCTGTGAAGAGACCCCATGATCAAGGTAACTTTTATAAAAGAAAACATTTAATTGGAGCTGGCTTAGAGTTTCAGAGGTTAGTTCATTATCATCATAGAGGGGAATGTGGCAACGTGCAGACAGACATGGTGCTGGGGAAGGAGCTGAGAGTTCTACATCTGGATTCACAGGCAACAGGAAGAGACAGAGCCTCTGGGCCTGGCCTGGGCCCTTGAAACCCCAAAGCCCAACCCCTAGTGACACACTTCCTTCAACAAGGTCACACATATCCCAACAAGGCCACACCTCCTAATCCTTTCAAATAGTGCCACTCCCTGATGACCAAACATTCAAATTTATGAGACTCTGGGGACCATTCTTATTCAAACTACCACAGTTGATATCTTTGATGATTAATATCAATGGTAAGTTTGACTAGGTGCAGAATCCCCTTGGAAAGAATTCTGGATACGTCTATGAGGTTGTTCCCAGAAAAAACTGAACTGAAAAGTGAAGATCCACCTTGAATGTGGACATCATCATCTCATGGACTGAGGTCCTTGACAGAGTGAAAGGCAAAAGCAAGCTGGGCACCACGACCCATCACTCTGCTCTTTCTGGTGCAATGTGATCAGCCACCTCACGCTCAGGCTGCAATGCCTTCCCCAACATGATGAACTCTCTTTGCTTGAATTCTGAGCCAAGATGACCCATTACTCTGTAAGTTGCTTCTTGTTGAGTATTCGGTCAGAGCTAGGAAAAAGTAACTAAGACAGTGTCCACTGGTTGAGATCTGTTCCACTGCAGGGATGCACCACAGGTTGTGAATTCAATGACAGTTGGATTTCTTTGTTGGTCTGTTTTCAGTTTGGGACTATGATGGAAGCTGCTGGGGACATTATGCCCATGTCCTCCTGTGGTTGTATCATTTCATTTCTCTTGAGTAAATACCCGAGAGTGGAATTATGGGATCAGATATAAAGTGTGTAAGAAGCTGCCACGCTGACTTCCAAAGTGGCTATTCAGTACTGCATCCTACAAGGCAGTATGTGCAAATTCCAACTGTTCTTATCCTTACTAGTACTTGATGTCATAAGTTTAAAAACTCAATCTTCATACAATTTTATTTTGCATTGATTGATTGATTTTGTCTCTCTGTATATGCACATGCATGCACATGCCACTGGGTGTATATGGAAGTCAGAGGATAACCTGCTGTATTCAATGCTCTCCTTCCACCCTGTGGGATTCTGGAATGGAATTTGGGCCACCAGGCTTGTTGGCAAGTGCCTTTACCCACTGAGACAAATTGCCAGCCTTAGAGCCCATTCTTATTTTAATCATGCTAGCAGGTGTGTAGTAATACCTCATTGAGATTGTGTTTGCTTTTCTCTAGTGATTAATGTTGAGCATGTTTCTATCTGTAACTCTTCTTTCCTTAGGGCTTTTATTTTATTTTACATGAAATTACTTGTAAAATTCCCAAATCTTAAGTTATAATCAAGGACCGTTTTTGAAAGTTGGGGACTAAGAGTTATAGCTACTCAATACCCTTCACTGGCACCTCCTTTGGGTCCCAAACTCTGACCTTTGAGAAATGGATTAGGTCATGCTTCGCTACTATAACAAGATAGCTGAGGCAGGCTAATGTGTGTGTGTGTGTGTGTGTGTGTGTGTGTGTGTGTGAGAGAGAGAGAGAGAGAGACAGACAGACAGACAGAGACAGAGAGACAGAGAGAGATAGGTGATAGACAGATGACAGATAGATGATAGAGATAGATAGATAGATAGATAGATAGATAGACAGATGATAGATAGATAGATAGATAGATAGATAGATAGATAGATAGATAGATGATAGATAGATAGGAGACTAGTTCCTAATTCTGCAAGTTCAAAGCCTCACTCCAGCATCAACATGGCTTCAGTGAGGCCCTTAGAACCTATGATGTCACAACAGCAGGAATGCTTGATAAGGAAGCAGGAGTCCAGTGGGACCAGACATAAGATATATGCTACAGTATATTTTGGTCATATCCACCCCCTGCTTCTACTCCTAACTTCTCCCAGATCTGTTCCACCACTTCATGTCTTTTTCTTTTAAATAGCCCACTGAGTCCAGTTTGAGTTGCACATATGCACATGAATGTGAGGCCATCCATTGGAGCATGGTCAGCTAGTTAGATCCACATCCTTAAAGGAAACCAACTTTCCCTCCCCCAGTAGCCATCCACTGTTGGTAGCTTCTCAGGGGTGGGGCTCGTGAGCCCCTCCCCACTCCATGCTAGATGTTGACTGTCTTGGTCTTATGCAAGTCTCATGCTGGCGACCACAGTTGCTGTTGAGTTCAAGAGTGCAATGGTCCTGTCACGTCCAGAAGACTCTGTTTTGCTTCCATCCTGATCTCTGGCTCATACAATCTTTCTGTCCCCTCTTCCATGATGTTCACCAGGCTCAGGCTTTGATAACCCTCTCCATAGAATGAACCATGATGCTGTGAGCAATATCTTAATCCCTTCTAAGGGAATACCCCTCACTTAATTTACACTAGGCTCCACCCCCTGAAGGTTCTACACCATCTCCCAATCCTAACACCTTGGAGACCAAGCCCCAACATGTGAACCTTTGGATGGTACACCCAAACGTTTCCAAACTCTAGCAAGCGTGCTCTATGGAGCTATGTTCCAATCATTGACTAGCACCTTGACAGCTACTCTCCAGGGATGGCTCCCATATAGACTCTGGACTGACCCTGTAGAATCAATAAAATACTGCAGGACTGTGACTTGAAGTGAGTCAGGATACACAAGGTTCCCACTTTGGTCCTTTAGCAGGCTCTGAGACTGAGGTTCTCAACCTGTGGGTTACAACCCCCTTGGGGGTCGCATACCAGATATCCTGCATATCAGATATTTATATTGCAATTCGTAACAGTAGCAAAATTACAGAAGTAGCAATGAAATAATTTTATAGTTGGGGGTCACCACAACACGAGGAACTGTATTAAAGGGTCACAGCATTAGGAAGGTTGAGAACCCCCGAGTCTAGAAGAAGCCAGCTTCCAGTTAAAAAGGTCAGCTGTGCTAGGACCATTCTGCAATGAAAAAGCCCAGGTAGCCCTGCAGAAAAGCCTTGTGGAGAGCCAGCCCATGCTATTACAGATGTTGCAACCAGCCACCTGATATGTGAGAGAGGAAAGAAAGGGAAACCATCTTAAATGTCCACTCCCATGCCACCTTTGGAGGCACTAGCTCTAGCCACCTGCGAACCAAAGTCCTAACAGGGTCCACAAAATCAGCCCCAGAGCCATAATAAATTGTTGTCCCAAGTGCCTACATTCTAGAGAGTTTTGTGATATTATAGTAGTAACTGAGACTGAGATGTGGAGTGGCTTGTGGCCTTCTGACTTGGGAAGATGGCAGGTCATCCTAGAGATTGAGAACAAGGAGGGGGCTGCTGTCTGCTGTCACGTTCCTTCTACATTCAAACTCCCCATCCTTATACAATCCGTGCCAGAATCGTGGGTGGCTACAAGCAATCGGAGACTGGCAAGAAACAGGAACTGGGAAAGTCAAAGCAGATGCCAGGCCCAGGAATGAGCCCAACTCCAAGAAGATAATGAGAACCGTGATTCCTTGCGGCCCACAGCCCTTCACAGTTTCTAAAGCACCCTAAAAGGCACTCTCTTATTTGACCTGCCAGCCAGATGAGAGCCACATGAAAGAAAGCAGCTTAGCAAAGAACTTAGGGTAATAGAGAGCCCAGCCCTGGCTCACAGAGCACTGAGAGGAGAGACTGGCTCAGACCTGGCTGGGGTCTGGGCTGAGGTTGTAAGTCACTTAGTGTAAGAGCTGGTGAAGGCAGGCTGGGGTGTGGCTCAGTATTGGAATGCTTGCCCACCATACTACGTTCCTGTGTGTGATTCTCAGTAGAGATAGTTGGGGATGGTAAAGAAAAAGCCCAGGCTACTTCTTGTGCACAAGATGTTAGACTGAGTTCTCATGTCATGTATTTACTCTTCCTTAGACTGTGCATAGGTTTGGTCATCACTTTACATCAGGTTTCCAATTCCAGCACTCACCACACACTGGTACCAATTCTCTAGATGCTGCCTCTGTGGGTAGACCTAATGCCTAGAGATGAGTGTAGAGTCTTAGCTGGTTGCTCATTCCCCTGCACATGCTGATGTCTTTATTGTCCCGGAATCTACTGTGGCCACAGTGTTTCTGTGTTCAAGAACCACCAGGGGCTTCTACCAGACTACATTCCTCATCAATTCCCCATCCATGATGTCTGCCCAAAGCTTAGGACCAGCAATGTCTCTAGCTGTAGGGATTTTCTCACACATACACTCCATAGACATTATCAGAAGCCTACTCTGCACTGGGTAGAGAGGCCAGCATAGGACACATATGAGAGATACTGTCCTTGATGAAAAGGAGCAGCAGTGTAGTCCAATGTACAAATAATAATTGGAAGTTTCCCAAAGACAGGAGAGGTTTGTAGTGAGCTGGAGGAAGACACGGCAGAATGAGATGAATGAAGCAGGGAGATAATGGGAAGAAATGGAGGAATAGCTGTAGATGCAAAGCCTCTGAGGCAAGGAAGACAGGAGCTCTATCCAGTAGAGGCTTAAAAGGCTGAGGGCACATCACATTGGGTTTTACAGGCCTCATGAGGCATTTGGCTTTGAAGTAGCCATGGGAGAAGTTGGGACAAAGAAGGTGATTGATAGTTTGGCCAGTCTGCTAATTCCATCAGGACACAGGCTCACCTCAAATGACTGAGTGCTATTTGGTGTCCCATTGTGGAGTTCCTGACAACTCCCCTGCAGCTGTCTTTACCTCACTGGCATTGGCTGAAGCCCAAGGAAACAGAGAGAATTTGCTACCTCCTGAGTATTCACTCTCTTTTCCTAACTACAATGTGTCTATTTGTAGGAATTCTTCCTGTATGAGGCCTCTGCTTGAGAGGCCTTGGACCCACTCACAAGTCTAGATCCCATGGCAGGCCATGACCAGCCTGTGTTGGCAGCATCCCCCCCCACACTTCCCTTGCCATTTATTAGTTTAGGTACAGGCATGTGGAGAGGAGACTGTTGGACAAGGCTCTGAGGATGAGTTCTCATTCCTAAAAGACACCTAAAAGGAGGGTCCTTCCTCTCTACTGGATTTGTACTGCTTAAATGAGATACCTAGATCTGAGTAGCTCTTTTGTGACCATTGGGAGAACTAGTCTGACAACAAAGTCAACTGTCCCTAAAATTCCTTCCCAGGGAGAGACATAAACAGTGTATACCTCTCCTCCTAAGACGCCGAAGATAAACCGAAGTGTGATTCCTAGAAAGTTCACTCTGGGGAAGCAATGAGTTTATTGGGCTTCATTATAGAGCGCAGATGAAGGGTGCAGGGGTGCACCAGAAAGTCTTCACCCAACAGGGCTGATGGCTTTCCCACAGCCACACAGATGGAGTATACCTCTTCTAGTCTTCTGAAGCCAATGTACTCTATCCCTGTCCCCATGCCATGCACAGTGAGGGTAGAATTGCACACAATTTCCCGGGGAGCTAGAGTGCTAAATAACTTTGAAATCTACACAAGTCCTCAGGTGGCAGGGAGGGAGGGGCAGTTAGGTGTTCAAATAGGACTCCCAGGTTCCTCGGCCTGACAATCCTGTTCCCACACCTCACCTGCTTTTTATTGAAACAGTTTTCTCCCCAATTGCTCCCTCCCTGGCCTACCTCCCAAGATCTGGTCATAACCCTACCATGCTTTCCACTTCCTTCATGGCCTCTCCACTTTCCCTGCCCTGCCATTGACTTCGTTTCCTGACTGCAGCAATTTTTTGTTTGTTTCATTTTTGTTTTTCAAGACAAGTTTTCTCTGTGTAGTTTTGGTACCAGTCCTAGATCTCGCTCTGTAGACCAGGCTGGCCTTGAACTCACAGAGATCCACCAGGCACAGCCTTCCAAGTGCTGGGATTAAAGGTGTGCACCACCACCGCCCAGCCTGATACAGCTTTTCTAGGCTTGGCATACAGAACAGCTTCAGTTTGGTTTTTGTCTGAATAGAACAGGGTCCACACAGAGCCCAACCTCAGGACACCTTGGCACACCCTGCTTGTTCTGGTTATGAGGACAGGAGTGCCATGCACATAGAAGAAAATATATTCGTTGGATCCAAGTCCGACAAATGGTAGACTTCTAGGGAATAAGGGCTCTAGATCCGTAATTAGGTTCTAGCAGGTAGCAGGAATGCTCTAATGAGGGCTCTCCATCTGCCACCTGCACAGGTGTGTCAACAAGGGTCAGCCTCAGAAGCTGTGTGGAGATGGGGGGTTTCTGAAACCATACGTGCAATTACATCTTTAGATGCTAGTTACAGAAGATCCCCAACTTGGAGACTGTGAGTTGAGCAAAAGAAAACATATAAATGCATAATCTCACATGAGAACTCGTCACGTGACGTTATCAAGGACCCATGTTCCCGCTGTCATCTCTGAGCCCAATAACTACCATCTTGAGCGTTTCAGCTATACCAGTTTGCAAAAGATCATCCCAGCTGGGCGTGTTGACTATTCACATACCCTCATAGAGAGGCAGGGAGGGTCACAAGACCCTCACTTGAGTACCCAGCCATTCCATACTAACTCTTGCCACCAAAAGTCTTGTGTAGATTTCAAAGTTCTTTAGCAAACCACCCAGAGTCCCTCATGGTGGTTCTGGTCATGACTCCAATCCACTCAGTTCCTCCAAGTCAACTCAGTGCACAGAACCCTCTCCTGAACCCAACACTAGAAATGTCTCCTTGAGGCAATGACCCTGCCTTCTGAGCAACAAAATGCTTAGCTGTCTGGACCCCAAGTCTTCCGAGACACTGCCCCACCCCCATCCTGAAGTCCACCACATTGTCTCCACCCCCTGCCTTTCCATTCCTTGTGACTCTTGGGTATTCATCCTCACCAGGAAATTCTCTCAACTCTCCCCACTGGGTGCCTTTGAGACCACTCTAGCTCCCTGGGGAAATTTCCTACTGAATTCTAATCAGCCAGAGTTAGCATAGCCTCTGGTAACTTCTCTACTTTCAGAGGGGTGTGTGTGTGTGTGTGTGTGTGTGTGTGTGTGTGTGTGTGTGTGTGTGTGTGTGTGTTGCTAAACCCTACCTCCTCTGATGCATTATCCCTTGGACATATGGAAGACAGCCTGCACCCAGCCTCCTGCCCTAGGCTTTGCCCTGAGTCCCCATCTCTCTTTTGGCTCGTCTCCCTCCCCTTGATGTTCTGCCCAGATCTTAGACTTATACCCCAAGCCCCTCCTTCCCAAACCTGCTCTTCTTCTCTTTCTCTCTGATGGGGGACATAACGAAATCACCCAGACATGCAACTTAAGACTCTACAACGTTTCCCCAGCCAACACATGGAAACTGTGGCCCAGCCACACATAAATTCACTGAGTCCACAGCTCCCCACATCTTCATTCCATGGCAGACACGCTGTACACTTACGACCTGACACTCCCACTCCCACTCAGCCCTTCCCCAATGCAGAGGACTGAGTTACACAGACGGCAGAGGCCTACAGAGAGGCATACAGAGCCCACTGCCCACAGCATCCCACCAAGTCATATAGGATGATAAATGCATGTGCACACTCACACTCATGCACACACAGTCCTATGGCATGCTCTGAACAAGGGGCATGTCCTGGAGAAATGAAACATCATAAAATCCAATCATCTCGAACCCAGACCTGAGAGCTGAGCCCATCAATCTTGCTGAGGAGGGAGGCCGGAGTTGCCGCTCCCTATTCCCGATGGCCCATGATTGGTGCCTGCTCTATGGGCCCTGGTGCCGTAATTTATCCTTGGTGCCCAGAGGATGACTGCCCAGCCTGGCATTCTGCCTGACATAGACTCCAGGCTTGTCTACACCTGTCATCCTGGCTTGCCATGGGGTTCAGCCATTCTACAAAGACAGTGCACATGCAAGCTTGTAGTGGATCTCAGAGATGCTCACATCACCTGACACCTCTTCCGGGATCCCCTGTGCTGAACACTCGTCCAGGGACCTTCTAGACAACCTGCTTTGTGACTGCGTTGAGTTAGAACCCAAGTCCCCTTAAGCAACCTGACAGGAGATCCAGTGGCCACAGCCTGGACACCGATGGTAAGGACCTAGCCTCTTCCAGCACAGGTGACTCGGAAGCTACTGCTGACATAGAACAGCTTCCCTTCCCCCAGGCTCTAACAGACTTCATACACACTGGCTGCGGTGGCTCGGGGCATCTTTCTGAAGAGCATGGAAGGTCCCTAAACCATGCCTGAGGCTGGTGCTCACCCCAGGCAGTAGCAGTATGAATGAGCATAGCAGGGTGGCTTATTTATATGTTACTGCAGTAGTCTGGAGGTCTTGGGGGAGAGTGGCTGCTGAAGTGACGATGGTGAGGTCTCAAGTCACTAGGCAGTTTGCTCTTGACACCAAAAGCAAGCACAGTTTGATCCTGATTTCTAAGAGCTAGCTACAAGGATCCCATCTCTCTGGAAGGGGCTTTAAAAGTATTTATTTTTAAAATTCTGTTGAAATTATATGTATGGATCTGTGTGAGCATGTGCACTCGAGTGCAGATGCTGACGGAAGCCAACGGTGTTGGATGCCCCTGGGGCTGGAGTTATGAGTGGTTGTGAGCCCACTAATGTGGTGCTGGGAACTGAGCTCCAGTCCTCTGGAAGAGCAGCATCTGCATTTAACTGCTGAGCCATGTCCCCAGTCCTTTGGAAAGGGACTTTGATGATAGTACTGGTCTGGCTCAGTCCCCCTAACATCTCTGCACACTCAGGACAAGCAGGACCACCAGGAGGAGGGACCCCTGGGAACTCCTACTCAGAACTGTTCTCTGACCTACTGCCCCCACCCTTCTCTCATGGAACAGCGCTGTGTACTTTTCTCCCCTCTATAGTCTTCACTGGGGTTCGGATTGGATAAACAGCTCCAGTTCAACTGACGTCATAGTCAGCGTCAGTTGTCAACTCCACACACCTGGGAATTGAGAAATCGCCTCCATCTGGTTGGCGTGTGGGGCACTTTCACGATTGCTAATTGATGTAGGAGGACCCTGCCCATTGTGGGTGGTGCCATCCCTAGGCAGGTGGGACTGGGCTGTACACAAAGGGTAGATGGTCTCTTAAGCCTGGAAGCAGTGGAATATAAGCAGTGTTATTCAAGCTCCAGCCCTGAGTTCCTGCCTTGGCTTCCCGTGATGATGGACTGTAGCCCATAAGCCAATTTCCTCCCCAGTTTGCTTTTGCTAACAGTGTATTTCCCAGGAACAGAAAGCAAACTAGAACACTGACCAACCATTTGGAAAACAATAATGCTGGAATTGTGCCTTGCTCTTTACACCAAAATAAACTCAAAGGAGTGAAAACATGGAGTGTAAAAAAAGCAAAGAGTGACCATGGACAAGCAAAGTGTGCATCCACAGTTTAGGGGGGGAAAGGCCTCTCTAACACAACATGAAATACAAAAGTTACAAAGAGAAAAGCCTGGCAGACTTCACCACATAAAAAAATCAAGTACTTATGAAGGACAAGAAATAAATAAGGTTGAAAGTCAGGATGAAGTAGAAAAAGATTAGAGATATGATCTCTAATATGCAAAACAGCTCTCAGGAATAAGAAAAAAGACAAACGCTCCAGTGGAGGAGGCCAAGCGCATGACCAGACGCCTCAGGGATGAGATGGGAATGTCTGCTGAGACCTGAGTTCAAGTCCACATGCTGCTTGACGGCTGATCAAAGAACACAGCAGAAAAGGGAAGTCCACTGTCACCTCACAAATGCAGAAGCCTGTCTTTGTTTTCAGATGGGCAAGGGTATTTTTGATTGGCAACAGCAGAAAGAAAAGAGCTGTCCCCCACACTGCTAGAAAAGACATGCAGGTTCAGTGTTTCTGAGGATCAGCTAGCCACTGTGTCCATGCAGGCAAATACATCCCACCCTAACTATGCAGTAGACAGCTTTCTAAGTGTTTTGCATGTAACTGTCTACTTAATCCTAACACTGAACTCATGAATAAATCTTATTATTAACCCCATTACAATTTTTTTTATTACATTTATGAATTTATTGGGTGCGTGGGGTGGGTTGGTTGTGTCGTGGCATGTGTCAGAGGACAATTTGGAGGAGTTGATTCTCTCCTTCCATCAAGTGGGGTCCCAGGTATCAAACTCCGGTCATCAGGCTTGGTGGCAAGTTCCTTTATCTGCTAAGCCATCTCGCCAGCCCTCTATCATTCCCGTTTTAGAGATAAGAAAACTGAAGCCCACAGACACAATTTACTCGAGACCTTTGCTAAGCAGTGGTAACACTGGCTTTGAATCTCAGGCACCTGGCTCTATGAGGCTTTTCTATGGTAAAATGTAAACGATGCCAACCCTTTGTCTAAACTTTCACTTCTGGGAATGAATCTTAAGGAGTTAACTAGGCAAATGCACAGAGATATAGATGTAAGAATGTTGCCCTCTGTGTCAAATATGTCCGTGAAAAGATGGGAACGTTTTCAAAGCTCATCGATAGGAGATCCATTGACTAAATTATGTTATTTCCATAAGACAGAATGCTACGCAACCATTAAAAAGCCTGATGTATATTTATATTCGCTGATATGGAAAGATTTCCACAACATATTGTTGAGTGGAAAAGCAGGTTGCAAAACAGCATGCCTAGTATGATCCCATTTAGGTAAAATTATATATATATCACTCAAGATCGGAGGCGATGCTCACCAAAACTCGAAAGGTTATTATCTTGAGGGGGATTTCAGGGAATTTGTATTTTTTTCTTTTCTTCCTTTCTTGTGTTGTTTGGATTTTGTACAGCGAGCATATATTATCTTTGTAAACAGAAAAGGCAATTTTAAAAAATAAGCCTCTTGGGATTGGCGGCTCCTTCCTTGGTTCCCTCAGTGCTTTGTTCCTTCAGCCTGGGTGGTGAACCTACTGTGTGTGGGGCCTGGAGTGGGAGGGACAAAAGGAGAAGCAGGCACCTAGAAGGCATGGGGCACAGACGAGACCGCAGCAGGAAACACAGGGAGAGAGACACAAGCACATTTGCAGATGTGGGTAGTGACAGGCGATGGGCCCAGGCAGGGAGAGAGGCAGGGAGGGTTGAACCAGCCAGGAGCAAAGACCAGAAGGTGCAGACACAGGTACTTGGTATGGGCGCCATGTCCTGGCTCCCAGGTTGGCTAATGCTGTCCTGTTAATGAAGTGAGTGATTAATAGCCAAGGGGATAGAGAGCTGGTGTATGAGATTAATCCCAGCTAATGAATCCATTGTTAACGGCATTAAATAGCAACAGGGGGGAGGGGAGGCGGCCTCCTTGCTCTTCTCAGCACTCCAGGCCTGGGTGTGTGCATGTGTGTGTGTGTGTGTCTTGGCAGAAGGAAGAGAAAGGCGCACATAGAGCACACCGACTGTGAGCCCCAAGCTTTCTCACACTCTCACCTGCACCTCACTGCTCAGCTCCTGTGGCTGCCCCCTGGCCCCAAGGCTGTGCCCCATGTATGTCATGCCAGACCAGGTTCTTGCCATCAGGTCATATCCCTTTCAGGGCAGGCTGGGTGGTAATGTCTACGGAGGGCCAGCGTGTACAGAGACACTGTCACTGGTCACTGAAGACAGGAAAGAGGAGACAAGATCCAGCAGGGGAGTGGACCTTGGTGGTGGCATGAGTTAGAGGAAAGGTGGCTGGCAAAAGAGCTTAGGAGACATCAGGGTAAGGATGAGGTGACCCTGTGGTACATGGCCTCTCCTGTGGGACCTGATATCAGGCATCCCGAAGCAAGCAAGGCTCCAGTGTGGAGGCCACTTCCTCTATCATCCTTCCAGCTGAGCACCTGGAGACCCACGAGCCAGAAGAGGCCTGGACCATCCCTGTCTGCCCAAGGATGCTGCAAGCATACAGTATCATTTTCTCACCCCACCTGTCTGGGCACTTGTCAAGAATGACTGAAGATGTGACTTGCTTGTCTTCATAATAACCCCAGGGGCTCAAAGAGACTGTTCCCATTTCACAGATATAGATATGGAGGCCTGAAGGCCTTCATATCCGATCCAAGATCACACACCAAGTTAGTGTTAGTGCCTAGACCTGAAACCAGTTTAAGCTGACTCCAAAATCCAGGCTCTTGCTACAGGATCCTTTCCCTTCTTACACCTAAAGTGGGGCCGACAAAGTGGCCCTGTGTTCACACCAACCTACTAGATATGTAATTTTTGGCTTTGAAGGCATGGTGGTTAAAGCACTTGCCATGTAAGCATGAAGAGCAAAATTCAGATCCCCAGAATTCAGGTAAGTGTCAGTGGGCATGGTGGTCAGCCTATAATTCCAGCCTGGGAAGGCAGACACAGGTGATCACCAGAGCAAGCTGACTAGGGAGACTGCCTGTTTCAGCAGTCTCCGGGTCTGATGAAGAGATGCTGCCTCAAAAGAACAAGGTGGAAGAAATAGGAAGATCCCCAACAGTAGCCTCTGGCCTCCACATGCATGCACACACATGTATTTGCACATATATGTGGGCCCACACACATGTGAACACGCAAACATACACAAACACGTGAGAAGAAGGGAAAAAAGAACACAATTCTTGTGCTAGAGATGTGGCTTGGTTCGTAGGAGTGCTCGCCTAGCATGCACAAGCTCTGGGTTTGATCTCTAGCACAATTAAATGGGCATGGCGGTTCACACCGGTAAGCTCGGCACTCGAGAGGTGGAGGCAAGAGGATCAGAGGTCCAAGATCATTCTTGGTTACTTAGCAAATTTGAAGCCAGCCTGGAGGAGGAGGAGGAAGAAGAGGAGGAGGAGGAGGAGGAGGAGGAGGAGGAGGAGGAGGAGGAGGAGGGAAAGGAGGAGGAGGAGGGATGAAATTCTGGGGTCTTCCCAGCCAACCCGTGAATTAAGCCTGAATGATTCTGAGACCCCACGTCACAGCACTTGGCTTCCCTCCTGGGGTAGCAGAAGAGCTTCCAGGGAAGGCCCCACAAGTCTTCTGAGTCTGGCCTCTCTCACCCTCACTACCAAAGCAGAAGCAGCCTCTCTCCTGCCTGTGTCTCCCTCCAGCGATAACATCCCACCCCATGGCTTTCAACAACGCTTTTACACTGACAGCTCCCCATTTTATCCCTTCAGTCCCGACATCTCCCCCGAACTCCCACCTCATACATCCCGCTGCCTAGCTGACATTCCCGCTTAGATGTCTAAAGCCATCTCAAACTTACAGTCAACCCCCATTGTTCCCAAACCTGTCCTTCCTCTATCAGCTCCATCTTAGCAAATGGCACCCACATTCACACAGTCACTCTGGCCTGAAGTCATTCTTGGCTTCTCTCTTGATCTCACAGGGAACACCGTTGTCTCTCTTTTTGAAATACATTTCAGGGCTGACTTCTGTTTACAATCTGAGGCTGTCACTGTGCTCCACACTGTCATTCCCCTCTCACCTGGACTTGTGCAATGACTTCTTAATTAACCCTTTGCCTCCCGTCTTGCCACCTACACTCTGCGGTCAAAGTGATCTTTCACAACCACAAGACTGAGATGCTGTCCCAGTTAAACCAACACAATGTAGAATCACACCCACAGCCTTGGCTTTGACCTGGAAAGCCTCACAAAACCTGTGCTTCTAGACCTGTCACTATAACTGTAATTAATGAGGCAATTCCATGTAATTTATCTGGTAATCGAGAGAGGTTTATTTCTGAGATAACTTGCAGCCAATAGGGGTTGGTTACAGGATCCGGGAGGGATGAGGTACCATCCAGTGGAGAACTCTGGCTTAGTCTCCCATCCAGCTTCCAGGACTAAGGTATCCTGAAGGGGCCAGCACGTATGCACCTCGAGTCTAAAGGGGCTCCCTCTCAGCTACACCCCAGGGGCAGGTCCTAGGCAGGTGTAGCAGTTACCTGCTATCACTCTAGAGACAGTGTTTCAAGGTCAAAGCTGGAACAGCTACTCACTACATGTCACCCTTTTCCAATCTCATCCATTCCTCACCAACAACCACATCTGTCTTCTTGTCACTCCTTGACTATAGCAGACAGGCTCCCACCCCAGGGCCTTTGCTTGCCTCTGCTCAGAATGTCTCCATCATTACTTCAGTGAGTTTTCTAACTAAAAATCAGAGCATCCTGTCCCATCAATCTGTGGTTCTCTAAGTTCCTTTGTTTGGTTTCTCTTCTGTGCAGCACTCATGATCACTCAACATCATTAGGTTTTGACTACCTCTCTTCCAGACTGTATACTCCACGAGGCCAGGACTCTTCAACCACTTGGCAACTAGAATGATGTCTACCATAGAATCTGCACAAAAAGTATTTGCTGAGGGGTGGATGGATGAATAGGTGGATAGATGGATGGATGGATGGATGGATGGATGGATGGATGGATGAGTGAATGATGAATGGAGGCGTGAATGAAGGATGGATAGATGGATGATTGAGTGATGTGAGGGTGTGTAGGTGGATGAGTGAGTGAATGGATATATGGATAATGGATGACTGGTGGGCAGGTGGGTGTGTGAACGAGTTTTGCTGAACTTCTGTTTCCTCCCCATAAATATACATCTATCTCCTAAATTATCTGTGAAGACTGGATAAATACATTAAAATATCTAGTTCATGATTGGCATACTATGGATGGTAGATAAAGGTTTTTGCTTTGCTTTTTGAAGGAGGGTCTTCTGTAGTCCAGCCAGGTCTAGAACTGACTATATAGCCAATTTGTCACTTGTCTGTATCTTAGCTTCCTGTACTTGTTTCCGAGTCTCTCCTGTCTCGGTGTCCCTGCCACCGTACATGTGAGGCTTGACCTGGCCTGGCTTATTAGGGTTTGCTAAGGGTTGACACATAACTTGACTGTTGACAGATCTGTCTTCCCTTGTCCCTGTATCAATATGCTATAGCTTCCTCTACACTGGCATCAGTCTTCACACCCATCTAGTAAGCTATGCACCATCACATCTGCAGATAGGGTACCGATAGTGAATGATGTACCCAGGGTGTGCCCATGACAGGAATCAGTCACTTGTCCTCCGCTGTCTCTACTTGGCTCATCCTCCTCCTCCAGGACCCTGTCCTTGCAGCTCACCTCCTCACTACTGAGGACCCATTCCTGCCCAGTTACCCATCTCTTCAGTCTGATGTTTCTTTACTTAGCAATGCATCTTTGAGATTGCACGTGTGTACTCCTCTTTAAGATCTCTTAGACTGAATGCATTCCTTCAATCACCTCCCTTGGTGGATATTGGGGTACTGTCCAGATTTTCTTTATCAGAGCAAACTGTGCAATCAATGCCCCTGTGTACATGTCTGTGAACATGTGTGTCTCTACAGGAGAGGGAACTTAAGTGCTGAGGTAGCTCAAGGCTAGAGCACTTGCCTAGCATGGACAAAGCTGAGTTCTATCCTCAGCACCAAAAACATAAGCGGAGTCCAGGGAAGAAAATGTCCCTGCAAAAACTGCTGAGCTATTTTACACCCTGCCAGTGGTGTGACACACTGAACCTGGTGTCATCTGAACTTATTTTGCTCTTCATGAGAACCCAGAGAGGTAGTGACACAGGTAACTTTTTCAGGTGAAGTCTGGAATTCAACTCCATCTTGCCACTGTCTAGGGTTCACGCTCAGGTCTAGGCTTTCCTGGGAGGACAAGACAGGTCCCCAGACCCTAGAAGCAGCAGCAGGGGTGGATGTGCATTAGGGAGTCTCAGAAGATTTGTGAGCACAAAAGGAGACTTGGGGGGTCTTCAGGGTGAAAGTGGGGGTCTAGAGGTCAGGACACCTGGTGGGGGCTCAAAAGCCTGAGGAAGGGCTTTCTTCCCACTCTTTCCATGGCTCAGAGGAGCCTGGGCTCAGGCTGAGAAGCAGGGCTGCTATGTTGCCATGGAAACAGAGGGTTCCTCTCTCCCTCACAGCAGGAATCACGGTGATTGGGGGGTGGGGGGTGGAGGAGGACGTTTCCCTAGCAGCACCAAGGGTTGGGGATAGGAGGGGCCGGTCACTTCTCCCCCTCCCGTCCCTCTCCTTCTTTTCCTTCCCCACCGTTGAGATCAGCAGGTTGTTGTGGTGGTGCTGGAATGGACTGGGAAAGCGGGGAGGCAAAATCGGAGGGGGTAGGGTGGGGAGTCAGGGGAGTCAGAAGCTTCGGCGGGTCCCTCCTCTTAGTCTATGCATGGGGGCATACATGTACTCCACGTGCTACCCAGGCACTATTAGAAGACAGTTCTCCTTTCTCTGTCACTCAGACAGTCACACAGTCAGCCTCACACTGAAGCCCACCCAAGATGCATGTGCTTATGAACTTCACACACACACACACACACACACACACACACACACACACACACAGAGCATACACTCACATGCAGAGTCATGCACTGGCATGCTCAAACACTGGCAGTTTTCACACTCATTCATACACTGACACACCCACACACACGCTGTATGCACCTGCTACCTGATGCACACATGTGATTCCACAGTCACGCTCTCAACGCTCGCATGCAAACAGGCACAAGCATACTCCCTCTGCCTTTGTGAATGACTGTCAGTCTCTGAAAGCACTTTCTCCCTCCTCCTATCTCCTCCTCCTCCCTCACCCTCCTCTGTGTCTCTACCCTCAGTCCTCAGCCTGTCCTTGTCGGGAGTCCTGCCCTCTGGGCTCAGCCCTAGAAGGAGACTGTCACTTCCAAGGGGGGGGGGGGCAGATTTTCAGGCATAGACAGCATTCGGCCTTGAGAAAGCAGGAAGGGCTAAAGTTGGAGATTGTCTATTTCCCCCCTCCTCTTCCCAGATGATATACTGTCTGATCCTGCGCTGGATTCAACAGCAGCAAAACTTAGCCCCCCTCCCCAAACAAAAAAACCTCCCACATGCTTACCACAGTACATAAGATTGTGACTATCCAGATAATGCTGCCTAATCATAACCAGCAGCGGAGGGGCTGTTTACTGAGGGCTGGAGCACTAGGTGCTGTGCGGAGTCCCCGGTCCCGCTTATTTCCTCTATCAATCTCCCAGCAGGAATATCATATCCATGTCACAGAGAAGGAGATTGGCACGTGTACAGCTCCTATGACCTCCAAGTGACAGAGCTGGGTCTCAAACTGGGGTCTGCCTGTTTGCACAGGCAAAAATGCATTCTCTGAGTTTGAGGGCTCGTGGACATCCCCAGCATCAGTAGGTTCTGGAAGAAAAGACACCTCCCAGTCAGAGCTGGATACTGGCCGTCTTTTCCTCTAATGTCCTTGGGTCATTCTCTGCCCTTCCACCTGGCGACCTTTGCAGGTGGTCTCTGGGTCTCTAACACTTCTGTTTCCAGATTACCTACCTGCTCGTCCTTCCAAGTCCCCAGGTGCAAATCAAGTCCGTTAAAGAAATCATTCTGGGTTTATCTGTCTTCTGGCTCACTCCAACCAGGCCTAGGTATCAAGTGTTTGCTACAAACACAATGGCTCATCAATGTTGGCTTAGTTAATTCCTTAGAGGAATTCTTTTCTTAGCTGTGATTGGTTTTCTCCCTCTACTTCATGCTAAAATTATTATATCCTTCTAGGTTTAGGAAAATAAAATGTTCTCTTTTTTGAGACAGAATCTCACGTAGCCCAGGCTGGCTTCAGACTTGCTATGTAGCCAAAGATGACCTTGAACTTCTGATCCTCCAACTCCCATCTCTAAAGTACTGGGATTATAGACATGCATCACCATGCCTGTTTTATAAGGTGCTGGGATTGAACCCAAGACTCAGTGTATGCTAGGCAAGCACTCCAATTGAGCTACATACTCAGTCCACAAAATATTCTTTTTAGTAAACTTGAGGGAAAAGAAATTCTGGCTTGAGGGAAATAAAAAAAAAAAACAAAACTCAAGTTCCCTGATCCTCCGGTATCTCCACATCCCATGTCCCACTTCTTAGAGAGTCTGGAAATGCACAGTTTCCTAGGCATCTAATCGAAGCCCTTAATCCCACAAGATGAAGAAACGAATGCAAGAGAAACCCAGCTTGTCAAAGAACTAGCTTTCCTTATGAGCTGCACAGACATGCTCCAAAGCCAGCCTGGCTACTATGTGACCACAGCTAGGCAAGTCCCTGGGTTTGTGTGAGCCTCAGTTTTCCCATTTGACTCCAGACTGATCTGAGAATGAAATCGGACACTGATTTGGTGACCACTTGGAAACTGTAAAGCGCTAGTCGCTACAGTCCTTTAGCTGTCATGCCCTATTATTCGTCCCTAGTTCTTGTGTTCCAGGGGGACAAGAGTGGACCGTGGAGCACTCACAGTTGCACAGCCGTAGGAAGAATGATGCATGTCCTCTGAGACTCTTCCTCCGACAGCAGGAGAGCACAAAAGTTAATCTGTGGTTGACCGCATGCCATGAGTTAATACAGAGAGGACCATATAGTAGCTAGCACATGGCTGACCGATGAGAAGTGGGTCTTCTTTCCTTTCCTCTCACATCGTTTTCTCTAGCATTGTTCTCTGAATTTCTTCAGTGGCAACCCACTTCCTTCCTTTAAGGAATATTTGATTTTGGAAACAGGCCAAGGTCAGAGAGTCAGGGGGTCAGTAATGGAGCCCCAAAAGGGCACGGGTGGGAAGGTGGACTTCTCTTCTGATTGCCCATGCAAATCTTGCATGGCTTCCTCTGGAGGCTGAGAGCGGCAGGTCTGCATTTCCCCAGACAGGGTGGTCATTGTGGAAACAGGAGGACCCTGACCTTGGTGGCTGCCTGTCATCTGTGCCAAACCAGATGTCAGGATCAGAATGACACATCACCTATTCCACACCCCCCATTCTTCTTAAGTGAGTGAGGTGGAGCCCTGCTCGACTTCTCCAGTTTGCTGATGGACACTAGGGAGCTTCAAGGACAACTCAGAAGGCTCAAACTAGACAGTGACCTTCGCTATCTAGCCCAACTCCCTCTTTCTTCATGCTACCTTATCTATAAGGAGAAAGAAAGCCAGAGGGAGCAGGTGACACACAGTCTCCTGACCCTCACCTCATGTCCAGCAACTGCCCTGAGACACAGCTTTGCATGTGGGGAGCCAACAAATCCTCTCCTAGGATTTCCTGAGAAAGCCATGGCTGTGGAGGAAAGAAGGGAAGCCCAAGAAGAAACACAGGGAGGACGGAAGGCCACCAGCTAAGAGAAATGGGCAAATCAAGGGATGCACCTCGTGCTTTGAGCACAAGGCCCTGTATGGAGCCCTTCACCAGCAGGGTCCAGCTAGACAGCCGCTGTGTTTTCTGGCTCCCCAGGTGATCAGGCAAGCCCTCTGTCTTCAGCATCTTTATCTGTGAAAGAGAATGAGTACTGTGTCATATCTATCCCAAGACATTCACCCCTCACCTATAAGGGCTGCAGACACCAGGGTCCCACAGCAGGATCTGATAGCTGGAGTGGCAGGGGTACCCTGTGCCACCAACTCCTACAGAACCCAGGGAAGGAGCAACGAGGATCTCTGGCTTCTGGTTTTTGCCTCAATCTCCGTTTGATTCACTCTCTGGATCATTTTAGCCTCTCCATTTCCCCCAAATCGGCTAGCCTCCTTTAGCTCACGGGAATGAGCCTAGGAAACTGCGCCACCTAGGGGCCCTTGGCCCCCACTGCAGCATGATAGAGGAGAAAGGTAGCAGGCAGGATTGACTCCTGGTCTCCATCAGACTTGTGGGCAGTTAAGAGAATTCAAGACCCACAAGCAGAAGGTCAGACAGCAACAACATGACAGAGTCCAGACCAGATCTCAGGGCTTCCAATCTAGCAAGATCTTACTTTGCCTCCCTGTTCCAAGGACTTCTGGGTAGAGCGACATTCACCCACAAGAAGTTAAGACTTAACGTCACTCCTTGGTGGCATCGAAGTAATTTCAAACCACTAGGAACTGCTTCTTCTTGTTTCCATGAAGATTTAGAGTGGGATGGAGTAAGCTGTGGGTGGGAATGGCCTGATGGAAACCGCAGGGCTTGGAGGGGACAAACCAGGGCCTGGCCTCATCAAGGACTTGGCTGTGTGAATCTAATCGCTGGCCAGGAGAAAGTTCCAGCAAAGTAGCAAAGTGGAATCAACTTTCTTCTGTGTTCCCCTGAATACCATTTGAAAGCATGCATGTGACCCGCCGGACTCAAGGTTCTGCCTGTCAGGCAACCACTGGAGCCACCTGCCCCTCCCCCACCTGTCTAGGACCAGAGCCAAAGTTCTTCCCTCCCCTTCCCGTCCTTTATCCTTCAGGTTCCACCTCCCTTCCCACCCACTGTCCCTCATCTTACCCCCGACTGCTGCTGGCCACCTCACCACTCTTTAGGACCCCAGGGGGAGTTTTTGCTTTGCTCTCTGGCTGCGATACCTTCTGTATAACCCTCCTCCAACTGCCTGCAGGGTTTTAATTAAATGTCACCTTCTGGAGAGGTCTTCCCTACCTGAGATCCTGTGCCTGGCCTGCTTTCTCAGCCTTAGCATTGCTCTGAGTGTACTTTTGTTTACTCTCTGCCTCCATTCAGTATGGCCCTGCTGAGTCCTTGGCATAAAGAAGGGACTTAGTAAACACTCATTAAGTGTGTGGCTGACTATTCAAGTAGGAATTCTAAATGGAGAGAGAGAACAGAACACTGACCCGCCCCACAGACTACCCTTGGAAACTCAGAAAAGAATTAACATGTAAAGAATTCATTTGTAAAACTCTTGCTTTTGAGGATTCACGGGGCCCCCAGGGCACTAGGAGACAAGGGAAGGTACGGCAGTGCCCCTCACCCCCGTAGCTACCAAGTGGAGGCAGTGCGGCCTCAACGGCTGGAGTGGCGCCCACAGCTGTTGAGGGTACTGCTGAGAGCCCGGTCTGTAGTCTTACCCACTACAGAGCCATCTCCTTCCCACGCTGAAGCTTCTGTGGAGTGGGGGACCTGGAAGTACTTACGCTGGAGCACTCTGCTCAAGTATTGTTCTTCGCAGAAGCACAGCACTTAAGTGGCCACCCAGTCGGCTTTCAGAGGGCCGTCTCAGGGGACAGACAGAGCCTCTCCTAACATGCGTGAAAGCTTATTAGGCACCAACCCTATGGCAAACTAAGAGACCAGTCCAGGGCAGAGAAGGCAGGCTGCTCTAAGCCGTGGGGCTGACTTCCCAAAGCAGGATCTGCCCTATTGGCAGGGCTGAGGGCAGGAGGTGGACTTGGAGAGAAGCAAGGAGATGTGGGCAGGGGGGCACTGGGACCAGGGGTAGAGATTCTAGGACTGCATCCCGACCTCTCTGACAAATGGCCTCCCTCACTGGCCAATTTTAAGGGGTCTTGCTCTTTCACCCACTCTTCCCCCTGAGCTCATCTCTAGCACAGCGTTTAGTAAACTGCATTAGCATGTGTGCCCCAGGGGAGTTTTACCTCCAGGTGACATTTGGCAATGTCTAGAGACATCTTTGGTTGCCACATTGGGGGAGACGCTGCAGCATCTCCTATATGTCACGGTGCCCCTCAAGGATTACCTAGCCTGAAGTGTCAACTGTGACAAGGTAGAAAAAACCTGCCAGACCCAAGTCCTGGAGGAGCAAGGTGTGTGTGTGTGTGTGTGTGTGTGTGTGTGTGTGTGTGTGTGTGCGCGCTGGAATCTTCTTTGCATACACAGTGGCTGTTGCCTGAAATGCTGTCTGTGAGTGCTTGCTGATGGATGTGGGCCTGCCTGGCTCTGGGCCTGGGATTTAAAACCCTCTGACTTTACCATCAGACCTCATACAACCTTCTCATTGACAGGCTGACAGATCTGGGGTTGGAGGCCAGAAGTGTCCCCAGGAAAGGAGGACTCAAGTCCTTGTATGTGTCTCCATTTCTCCTCCGTTTCCAGTCTCTGCTCTGCCTTTATACACCTCCTCTCTTCTGCCTTGAGATTGGCCCAACATAAATTCAAGCTGAGCTCTCCACACCCCCTTTTTGAATAGCCTTAGTGGGTCACTTTATTTTCCCTTCTCATCTATAAACCGAAGCCATGATCCCTGACCTGCCTCCAAAAGCCTGTGAGTCCACGTTAAGGGCTGAATTGGCACAGACAAGTCTTTATACTAAGCCCGACAAATTGGGTGCTTCAGGTTGGAGACTTTTGATGGTAAGGGCCTGGCTAGAGAGCAGAGCTTACCAGGACAACTCTTCTTACCATGACCTGGTCAAGCCAGAACCAACAAAGGTGCCCCAGGAACAGGGTCCAACCCAAGTCAGCACCAGGTAGCCCTGATCTGAAACCCAGGGAGATGCCCATGGTCACCACCAAGTGGATCCTCTGTACAGGGCAGCACTTGCCACGTTTGCTAGCTCGTCCCCCTGTTGTGAACACTGGTGGAACATGTCATATCCACTGCTGTCCCCAGGGGAGCCCTACCAGGTCTGCATCCTGTCCCAGTGTCCCAAAGTCCCACTTAACACTTGTAATAGCCCTTCTTTGAGAAGACACACTCCTAATGGAACTGAGGAACACAAAGGTGAGAGAGGCATGGTGTCTTAGGATTTGAGCCTTCTGACTTAACCACTCCCCCCTCCTCCAAGAGGAGTTCAAGGCAAAGATCCCTCTACCCAAATGAACTCCATGTCACCCTGTAGGAGGGAAGAAGGGAGCCAAGTAGACAGTTTTCTGACACTATAACAAAACACTTGAGATACTTAACTCATGAGAAGGTTGATTCAGCTCACCATTTTTCGAAGTTCTGATCCATGATCCATCAGCCCCATTGCTTTGGTCTGGTCAGGTGGTACAGCATGGCAAGAGTGTGCGCCAGAGCAAAATCACTCACCCCGTCACCCAGGCAGCCAGAGGAGAGGAGAGAAAAGGGCCAGGACCCTACAATTCCCTTTGGAACCAACCGTTCCATGATCTAAGAAACACCCATTAGGTGCCCCCTCCTAAGGGATCCACAGCATCTGCTAATACCACCATGTGAGAGACAAAGGCTCTGACACATGGGCCTTTGTGTCATTCAATATGCGAGACATATTCAATATGCAAGACAGAGCAGAACCTGTAAACATAGTATTTAGTTGGCTTTGTTTTGAGACAGGGTGTTACTATATATAGCCTAAGCTGGCCTTGAACTCTATATAGCCAAGGCTGAACTTGAACTTGTGATTTTCCTGCCACCCAAGACCCATGACTACAGGGGTGTGTCATTATGCCCGAATACATATTTGTGGTGTGTGTGTGTGTGTGTGTGTGTGTGTGTGTGTGCATATTGGTACATGCACTTAAGCTTCGACAGCCTCCCCATCCCTAGAAACCCCTTGCTCAAAGCAATGTTACAGAACCACTCCTGCTCTGTAACACTGTTACAGAACTTCTCTTGGTCCCCAATAGTCATCCATTTCTGTGCTTGGCACATGTCGCTAAAGTCATTCACAGCCTGGATTTCTGTTAGATGGTGAGCTTCACAGGGGAAGCCCTACCTCACACATCCTTGTGTGCCCTCCACCGGGTCAGAGATGGCACCTGGCAGGCACTCAGCAGATGCTACTGAATTCGGCTGATGCTTCTCAACACAAATGAGGAACAGAGCCTTCGCTGCCGCCCCCACCCTGAGCTACACAGCAATGTACGAGGCAGAGCTGCTTTTCCTCATTACCTGCTCGATCTACCCCCATGTGCCAGGCACTGTTCTAGGCAGCAGGAGTGTCAGCATTTAGAGAACACACATGGCCTCTGCCCCCACAGAGCTCATGTCTGTGTCCCTCAGAACCCTATCATTCCCTTCTCTTGCCCCACTGATGTGCCCCCCCCAATACCCAGGACTAGAAAGGAAACCCCACGACCCAGCCTCTTCCCACCTGCTCCAATCCCTTAGGCCCCGCTCTCTCTCCCAGAGGGACTTCCCACCCCCCTCTTGCTGCCCTCCTGGAAGGTGACTACTCCAGCTCCCATGTGCTCATTAATTTCATGCTCTGTCTCCTGCGTGACTGACCTACTTTCTGCTCTTTCCCATGTGCCGGCCCACACACAGCTCTGGGTTTCTTGAACACCTGGGACCAGGTCTCCCTCCACCTCTCCTTGTTCCCTGCAGCCATATGTCCCCGCTGAGGCCTCTGACCTTCCCAGACCCACCTCGCAGTGAAGAGGTCTATGGTCCTGGCAAAGCAGGAGCTGAGGACTTGTAACTCACAGCCCTGGGTTCAAATATCAGATCCACCCACCCCTCCAGGTGCAGAGTCCTGAGCAAGTTGTTGCCCAAGATGAACCTGCACTGCTCTGCTTGTATATAGGCTAACCCTGTAGGTAGTGGAGAAAACAGCATCTGAGGAAGGGTGAGAATTGCAGGGATGGATACTTCTGAATCAAAAGTACCTCGTGACCCAGCCTTATCTACGGACCACTCCCCAACCCCAGCTATGATTTCTCAGTTACAGAAAAAGCTTGCTATAATACAGCTCCCTTCGTTCCCAGGGGTGCTCACTCTTCTTGCCAGGTCCCTTCACCAGCCTCCTGCCCTCCTTCAAGGCCAAGCACAGGCAGTAGGGGTGGGGATGGAGGACCCCTGAGCAGTGCCCATGGCCATCTTCTTCTTTCCAGGCGCCCTTACAGAGCAGCATGCATTTCTTTATACCTTGTCTCACTAAGGAACAGACAACGCAGGGCTTTTAATTGGTGAACCTCATTTGGTATGCATCACATCTGGGCTATTCTGGGAGAGCCCCAATGTCAGACATCCTGCATTCTTATTCCCATGAACACAGTTTAGAGTAGTCAGTGTGATGGCTAGTGTTCCCTGTGTGCTACGCCTAGACAGGCTCTCTTCTCCAGACCCTGTGAACGGACTTGTGAAGACTCCCACAAGGACCTGACAGAGCAGGTCGAATCATTCATTACTCCCCCTTTTCACATGAGAAACTGAGACACAAAGAGGAAGCAGAAAATTGGCCAGGTTGTGTAGAGGTGGAATCCCAGCCAAGACAGACTGGCTCCAAGTCTAGCTCCAAACCATCAGGGGCACAGCCTGAATAACACCCAGAAGTGACTTTAAAATCCCTTTATCAAAAGCGATTGTCCAGAGGTGTAGCTGAATTGGAGAGCCCGTGGCCAGCATCATGCACTGGACTTGGGTTTGCTGGCTAGCACTAAAGAAACAAAGAAACAAATGCCCCCCAATAACTCCCCACAGGCAAATGGGACTACTGGTCTCTTCCCTCCAACAGGAGGGAATGGCAGAGTTGAGGCCTCTTGAATTCTCCATAGGCTGGCAGCTGAGAGCTCTGGGTCCCAAGCAGATGTGGAAGGCCAGTCAGTGTTGGTGTTTACCCCAGGCAGGGTCAGTGTAAGACTACTGTGTATGGTACCCTGGTGCCAGGAATACAAGGGGCATGGGAATTATCAGAGCATCTGTGAAGCTACTTGGGACATGGGCAGAGCCTGGCTTCATGCAGAGAGGTAGGGGCATCAAGTAGGACCTGCCTACTCCACAAACGCATGGTTCCATCAGTCAGTGTAGCCCCACAGCAGGGGCTGCCAAGGAAAGTGTCTGGACACTCACTCTGCCTCCCAGGGAGTTCCTGACCAAGGTGAGGGGGGGGGGGATGGAATCTTTGTGACATCACTCAAGCAGAAAACTGCGGAGGTGACTTCTTATATCTTGCAGATCTCATTTGGTTTTAATGATGCATACTAGTTTCCAGTTATAAAGAAAAAAATGCTTATTCTAAACATTAAGAAAAACGTGTGTGCAAATGTGTATGCACACAGAGGCCAGAGGGGGATGTCAGTACTCTGCTCTGTAACTCTCTGCCCTGTGCATTTCAGACAGGGTCTCTCACTGAATCTAAGTGAGAGAGGTTAGTGACCAACAAGTCCTAGGGGTCCTACTGTCTCTGCCTTCCCCCCAACTCAGCACTGGGATTACAAAACCACACTGGCTTTTTACATGGGTGCTGGAGATTCGAACTCAGGTCCTTGTGCTTGTACACCAAATATTCTTACCCATGAGCCATCATTCTAGCCTCAAAAAAATTTTTTTTAAAGTAAGTCATTTATAATCCCACCCACCAGAAATAAGAACTGTTAGCATTGTGGGGGTTTCTGAGTTGTTTTCCCACACTTACTTGCTTTTACATCATTAAGAACCTAATAGTATATGATAAATATTTTCCCATCCCCAAGTCTCTCCAAACCATAATTTAACAGCTGTGTGATATCTGATTCTCTAAGCCATCTCACAGAAATTTAGCCATTCTCTTCTTATTTAGATGCAACCAGGCATATCTAAGGTGGTGTGGCTATAGACCGGTTAATCTTTAGATTGTTCTGTCTTAAGTCCATTTCAAAACTTCAGTGGCTGTTGGCACAAGAGGCAGTGCCACCCAGTCTGTGTGAATGAAAGACCAGATAGATGAATGAATTGGGTTGAGGAGAGAGTCTGGATGCAGAAGGAGAAGGCCTGAGCTGGTCATTAGAAGGCTCTTGGATCATTTCAAAGCAGATGCTTTGGGAATGCAGGCAATGAGTCTCTCCCTCCCCAAGACTGGCCTCAAAGAATGAACTCAACAGGAACTCCAGGGAACTTGCCAATCATGCATCCCTGGTGGGGCAGGACTGAAAGAGGCACTCGCTCTCCTTCCCAAGCATTCAAAGGCAGAGCTGTCATATATTATGTGGGAGAAAGTCTTGGGGAGAAAATGAGGGAGGAGGGGAATTGTGCAATTGGAAACATGTTTGATCCAGAGACATGAGACTGTACTCAATAGAAATTGCATTTAGCCATGTTTTGTGGTTTGAGAAAAAGTGAGACCTACTCACAAATACAGATAGAAACACATAGGGCAAGAAAAAGCGGGGAGGAGTGGACAGATGCAGAGGGAAGTGGTGGTAGCCAGGGGGAGTCTCAGTGAGGAGCATGTTGGGAGCAGTGGGTGAGTAGCACAGCCTTGCACTTGGCCTGTGTCTGCTATCTGTCTGCAGAGGGTCAGCACAGCAATCCCAGGGCCAGTTCTGACCCAGCCTGGCCAAGAGGGGGCCCAAAAGACCTCCTTCTCCAATCTGAAGGCTTCAAATTGTTTTCCTATATTGCTCTGTACAGTTTGTGTGTGTGTGTGTGTGTGTGTGTGTGTGTGTGTGTGTGTGTGTGT
>CABHPP010139395.1:26360-39971 GCA_902168425.1 Peromyscus attwateri | reverse complement strand
TGTGTGTGTGTGTGTGTGTGTGTGTGTGTGTGTGTGTGTCTTTGTGCCATGGCACTTGTGTGGAAGTCAGAAGATGACTTTGTGGAATCAGTTCCTCTACCTTCCGGTGAGTTCTGGGGACTGAACTCCTGTCACCAGGCTCAGCAAAGGCCTTCACCTGCAGAGCCAGCCACCTGCTGGTCCTCCCTTGTTTTTGAGACTGGATCTTTAAATAACCTGGAACTAATTAGGCTAGGCACCTAGCCAGTCACCCCAGAGATCTCCTGTCTCTATGTAACTTGTAATGGAACACATGTGCGCACCTCCATACCTGGCCTGTTAACTTTTTTTTTAATGTGCATGGGTGTTTTGCCTGCATGCATGTCTGTGCATGGTGTGTGCTTGGTGCCCAAGGAGGTCAGAAGAGGGAGTCAGAGTCCCTGAAACTGGAGTTACAGACAGGTGTGGGTGCTGGGAATTGAACCTGAGTCCCCTGGAAGAGCTGCCAGGGCTCTTAAATGTGGAGCTGCGTCTCCAGCCTCCTGACTTTTACACAGGTGCTGGGGATTGAACTGGGGACCTTATGGACCTCACTGTACCATCTTCCCAGGCCCAGTCCTCCAATTACAGGGCTGGAGAGACGGTTCAGCAGTTAAAAGCTGTTTAGGTTCAGTTTATCATTCTGTTCCCTTTTTGTTTTTGTTTTTGTTTTTTGAGGCAGGGTTTCTCTGTGTAGCCTTGGTTTTCCTGGAACTCACTTTATATAACCAAGCTGGCCTTGAACTCAAGAGATCTGCTTGTCTCTGCTGCCTGAGTGCTGGGATTATAGGTGTGTGCCACCATGCCTGGCTCATGCTTTTCCTCTTTGTGGTATTTGATGTGGAATATACCATTTTAGCCATTTTATATCTACAATTCAGTGGCCCAAGTAAATTTCCAGTGTAACTTTCACCTCTGTTTCCAGAACCCTTTCCTCATTCCAAACAGAAGGTAAGTGTGTCCATGAAGGTGTATTTTCCCAATTTCTTCCTTGGCTCCTGGGAACTCCTACTCCATTTTCTGCCTCTAGGGGTTTGCATACTGTGGAAGTAGAATTACATTATCTGTCCTCTGTGTCCAGGTGCATGTCTGTCCTCTGAGTCACCTCCCCCCCTTTATGGTATTTATCTCAGTGGGTGTGAGGTGTCATTTCAGCAGCGGTTCTTCTTTGGTCTTCACTCTGGGGGATGAACAGCGTCCCCACAAATGCTGAAAGCACACTCACAGCTGAGCTGCACCTCTCCGCCTTGGGGGTTTTTGTTTGTATTTCCATAATGTTTAATCATATTGAGTCTTGGGGCTGGAGAGATGGCTCAAAGGTTAAGAGCACTAGCTGTTCTTCCAGAGGTCCTGGGTTCAAATCCCAGCAACCACATGGTGGCTCATAACCATCTGTAATGAGATCTGGTGCCCAGGTCCTCTGCAAGAGCAACAAGGTCTCTCAACCTCGCAACCACTGAGCCAACTCTTCAGCCCCACTAATTCTTTTTTAAAGAATTTAACAGAGCTAGTCACCAGGGAAATACAAGTCACTACTACTTTGAGATACAACCTCCAATCGGAATGGCTGTGAAGAAATCTGGCAACGGAGCTGGAGAGATGGCTCAGCAGTTAAGGGCCCGTCTTAAGTTTCTGTTGCTGTGATCAAAGACTATGACCACAAGAAACTTGGTGAGGAAGGTCTTTATTTGGCTTATACTTCACATTACAGTCTATCGTCAAAGGAGCTCAGGGCAGGAATCAAAGACAAGGACCTGGAGGCAGGAACTGAAGCCAGAAACCATGGAGAAGTGCTGCTTATGGGCTTGCTCCTCTTAGGTTGTTCATTTTGCTTTCTTATACGCCTCAGGACCACCTGCTCAGAGGTGGTAGCACCCACAATGGGATGGGCCTCTCCACATCAGTTATTAATCAAGAAAGTAACCCACAGTCTTGCCTACAGGCCAGTCTGATGGGAGCATTTTCCCAGCTGAGGCACTCTTCTCGGATGACAGTACTGATGCTCTTTTAGAGCAGAGTTCAGTCCCTAGCACCCACAGAGAGTATCTCACAACCTTCAGCTCTAGGGTATCTGTCTTAACTCCTTCTCTATTGCTGTGATAAAACACCATGACCAAGGCAACTTATAAAAGGAAGGGTTTAGCCAGGTGGTGGTGGTGCACACCTTTAATCCCAGCACCTGAGAGGCAGAGGCAGGCAGAGCTCTGTGAGTTCCAGGCCAGACTGGCCTACAGAGTGAGTTCCAGGATAGCCAGGGCTGTTACACAGAGAAACCCTATCTTAAAAAAAAAATAGGAGGGGTTTATTCGGAGCTGGCAGTTCTAGACCATTAGAGTCCATCACCATCATAGCAGGGGGCATGGCAGCAGGCAGGAATCCATGGTGTTGGGGCAGCAGATGAGAACTCATACCTTGAACTGCAAGCAGCAGGTAGAGAGAGCTAACTCAAATGGCTTTTGAAACCTCAAAGCCCACACCCAGTCTGTAAGGCCACATGTGGGACCATTTTCATTCATACTACCACAGGGTCCAGTGTCCTCTTCTGGCCTCTGAGGACAGCTGCACACAGGTGGTATACATTCATACAGACACACACACAGAAATAAAAAAATTAAGTGTGTTTAGTAAAGGGAGATTTAATTAAAGGAAGAAATTTGACAAATGCTGGCATGGATGTAGAGAAAGATATCCTTGTTTACTGCTAGTCAAGTGTAATTTGCAGCCATAAGAAGATCAGTTTAGGGGTTCCTCAAAAAATTAAAGAATTTACCAGAGCTGGGCAGTGGTGGCAAACGTCTTTAATCCCAGCACTCAGGAGGTAGAGGTAGGTAAGGTGGACTCCTGAGTTCAAGGCCAGACTGGTCTATAAAGTGAGTTCCAGGACAACCAGGGCTACACAGAGAAACTCTGTCTCAAAAAAAAAAAAAAAAAAAAAAAGCCGAGCAGTGGTGGCACACGCCTTTAATCCCAGCACTCGGGAGGCAGAGGCAGGTGGATCTCTGTGAGTTCAAGGCCAGCCTGGGCTACAGAGTGAGCTCCAGGACAGCTAGAGCTACACAGAGAAACCCTGTCTCGAAAAACCAAAAAATTATATATATAAAAATTAATTAATTAATTAATAAGAAATAGAACTACCATATGACCCAGCTCTTCCACTCCTGGGCATGGACCCAAAGTACTCCATACCTTACCACAGAGATATGTTCACATCCACACTTACTGCTTGCTGCTCTATTCACTACAGCAAAAAATGAAACCAGCCTAGATTTCTACCAACAGATGTTACATAATGGTATTTAACTAGGCAAAGATGTGTTACATTTGTTTACGCTGCAGAATATCACTTTAACTGTGTAAAGGTGTGTTACTTTTGTTTATGCTGCATTTGTTTAATTATGTAAAGATATGTTGCATTTCTTTCACCTGGCCTGCCTAAGGCACCTGATTGGTCTAATAAAGAGCTAAATGGCCAATAGCCAGGCAGTAGAGGGATAGGAGGGACTTCCAGGCAGAGAGAACAAGTAGGAGGAGAAATCTAGGCTAAAGAGAGGAAGAGAGGAGAGAACAAGAGAGATGCCCCAGGGCCAGAAGCCAGGCAGCTACCAACCAGACATAGAGACAGTGAGAAAGTAAGAAAAGGTAAAAAGCCCCGAGGCAAAAGGTAGATAAAGAGAAACAGGTTAATTTAAGTTAAAAGAGCTAGCTAGAAATGAGCCTAGGCTAGGCTGAGCATTTATAATTAGTAAGTCTCCGTGTCATGATTTTGGGAGCTGGTTGGTGGCCCAAAAGATGTTACGTGATGAGAAAGAATGGAGTGTAGGCAAGACAACATATGAGCCATGAAAAAAAGACATAAAGCTATTTTTTCTAGTGTCAACTATCATCATTTTTTTTCTTTGCTTTGCTTTGCTTTTTTTGTAGCAGATAAATGAATAAAACTGCAATTGAGAGTGAAAGGTTAAAACCCCAGGCAACACTGTAAGCAGAGTTTTCCTGTCCCGCAGCTGCTCTCAAATAAACACACGGAGGCTTATGTTAATTATAAATGCTTGGCCAATAGTTCAGGCTTGTTAGTAACTTATTACTTCTTATACTTAAATTAACCCATATTCCTTATTTACACTCTGCCATGTGTTGGTACCTTTATTAACATGGCACAGTCTTCTCCTGCTCTCTCTGTGTCTGGCTGGCGACTCCAGACTCCACCCACCCTTCTTCCTCCCAGCATTCTCCTAGTATGGCTCTCCTGCTTAACCTTATCTTGTTCAGCTACTGGCCAGTCAGCTTCTTTATTAAACCAGTTACAGTAACATATATTCACACAGTGTAAAGGAATATTCCACAGCATGAGGAGCCACTGCTTCAGAATGGCCACGTGTAGAACTTCACTGAGATGTATAGAGTTTGGGCCCGGACAAATGTTTGAGTGGCCCCTTGATCTAGCTCTGTGATGTTTTCAGCTGTGAGTTCATTAGAATAAAGTGATTTTATGCTAAAAAGTTAAGTTTTGTTTTGTTGTTTGGAGAGTTTGTTTTTAAGCCTTTTAATGGTTCCGTAAGTTAGAAGACCTTGTCTAGAGGGTGTGGAGACTCAGAAAGGTCAGGTTTTATTCTCTTTCCACTCTGAGGCATCAGCAAATGGTAGAGCCAAATAAAGTCTAATAGGCAACCCCTTTTCTGGAAATACGACTCTTCAGTAAAGGTGGTGGCTCAGGGCAGCTTCACAGTGGAGACGGAGTGTGCAGAATCCTACCTCAGTTTATACTGTGGACTTTAATCCCCTCCCCGCAGGGCATGGATGACTAAAGTAGTTAATGTTTCCCTTCCCAGGTGACATGAGTCATGAAGTCCCTGAATAATTTTTTATTGGTCTGCTTGGGGCAACACAATCTGGCTTCCCTTGAGTCCACCAGCCATGTTTGGTCTACCTTCACTGTGGGCCCCTCCTCTTTTCTGTGTTTCCTGGGAAGGCGTATCAGAGCTCTCTGTGCTGTTCCCTGGAGTCAGATACACCTGTCAGCATGTCACCCTGTGTAATGCCAAAGTTGCCTCTGGTGTCCCTGGGTACGTGACTGCTGTCTGTGTGAGTCACCAGTATCTCCAAAACAGATAACACCTTAGGTCCGTATTGAACCATATGGGTTTCCCTGTTGAAGGTCCTCTCCTTTGGGGCCGGAGCAATAGCTTTGAGATTGACTATGTTCTGCTCTGGGAGAAGACCTGAGTTGGATTTCCAGCGCCCACATCAGGTAGTTCACAACCACCCCAGCAGATCTAACACCCTCCTCCGGCCTCAGTCAACACATGCACTCACACATACAAAATTAAAAATGAGAAAAATATCTTTTTTTTTAAATGCTCGTTTTTCTTTACAGCAGCATGAACAATAAGAGCTAGGGTTGAGTATTTCAATTCAGTGTAAACAGCAGCTTTCCTATTTTTCCCTGATTGTAAAGCAATGTGTTCAGCATTTTGAGCTGAGATGTTTTGAGGAAGGGACTTTATTTATGTATTTGTGTGTGTGTGTGTGTGTGTGTGTGTGTGTGTGTGTGTGTGTGTATGTATGTATGTATGTATGTATGTATGTGTGTGTGTATGTATGTATGTATTTAAGACAGGGTCCTCATGTAGCACAGGCTCACCTCAAATTCACTAGGATGAGGATGAACTTGAACTCTTGATCCTCTATCTAGAGATCCCAGAACTCTGCGTTCTGAGTGCTGGGATTGGAGACATGCACCACTATATCTGTTTGTGCAATTGTTTTTTATTTGATTATGGAGGTAGGAAGACCATGACAGGTGTGTGGAGGCCAGAAGGCAGTTTGCAAGGTCTGATTCTTTCCTTCTGTCGTGTGGAGCCCAGGGCTTGAGCTCAGCTTGTCGGACTTGGTGATAAGCCGCTCTACCTCCTGAACCACGTCACTGGCCCCTATAATGATCTCTTGAACAAACCTCTCTTCTGTTTAAAGGGTTTTGCTTATTCACGCAGTTACTTTATTGGTAAACGACTTTATTATTTGTTAAAGGTTGGCCTCTCAGGTTAGGCTTGCTCGCATAGGTATTTTAAGATTTTTACACTAGAGTAGAATTGGATTTGGTTTAGTTTTTTCATTTGTTTTGGGGAATAAGGAGCAAAATTGTCAGGTTTCTCATATGGCAAGATTTGAGGATAGTTTTTGGTGAGCCTGATGAAGGAGTTTAATATGTCGGCGTTACCTCCTACTTAATTCCTGGTGTGCTTTGACTTTAAGGCCCTATTCATTTTTTAGTGATTTATTCATTTTTATTTTATGTGCATTGGTGTTTTGCCTGGATATGTGTCTGTATGCGGGTGTCAGATCCCCGGGAACTGGAGTTACAGACAGTTGTGAGCTGCCATATGGGTGCTGGGAATTGAACCCGGATGCTGTAGGAGAACAGCCAGTGTGCTCTCCCTCTCCCTCTCCCTCTCCCTCTCCCTCTCCCTCTCCCTCCCCCTCCCCCCCCCCCCCCCCCCCCCCCTCCCCCTCTCTCTCTCTCTCTCTCTCTCTCTCTCTCTCTCTCTCTCTCTCTCTCTCTCGGTTTTTCAAGACAGGGTTTCTCATTGTAACAGCCCTAGCTATCCTGAAACTCACTTTATAGATCAGGCTGGCCTCGAACTCACAGAGATCCACCTGCCTCTGCCTCCTGAGTGCTGGGATTAAAGTCGTGCACCACCAAAGTGTTCTTAACCACTAAGCCATCTCTCCAGCCTTTAAGGCCCTGTTTCACACAGTGTTGAGTTAGACCCTTGTTGACATCAGGCTACCCATGTTCTAAGTTACTTCATATTATATAAAATAATAGTCTTTCAGACTGTGCCATTGAAGACTTCACCTTATAAGCAGCTTATAAACTCTAGTTGAAGGGAGAAGGGTGACTCAGTCTCTGGATAGACTTAGAAAGTGCACTTCCTGTCAAGAATTAACCACCTATCATAAACTGATAAATGAGTAGTTCCTGGGAACATATTAGAATAAAGGAATCGGCATTCCCCTTGGCCAAACTACCAAGGGAGGGAGGGCAATATGACAAATTATTGTTATTGAAACTGCTAAACCTTGTGAATTTATTGCTACTCAATAAATTCTCACATTGTGGAAAGACACAGACATGTTCATCTATATTTCTGGCAGAGCACATTTATGACAACCCTCTAACACAGAGGTTCTCAAGCCGTGGGTTGCAACCCTTCAGGTGGGAGGGGATCGAAGGACCCTTTCACAGGGGTCACATATCAGCTATCCTGCATATCAGATATTTACATTGCCATTCATAACAGTAGCAATGAAAATAATTTTATGGTTAGGGGTCACCACAACACGAGGAACTGTATTAAAGGGTTGCAGCATGGGGAAGGTTGAGAACCGCTGCTCTAACAAGTGTCCCAGACTGAGCTCAGTGGCCTCAAGTGTCAGCATTGCTATATCTGCTCCTGAGTTTTCTGACTATTCACACGCTAGAGTCTGTCTGCTGGGGGAAGCAGGCTATGGGCCCATGGATGTCCTCTTACAAGAGGGTGAGGACTCTCAGTGAAACCTTGCCTTTCTGTCACTTATAGGGCAAAAAGTTGTTTGTTTTTTCAGTCAAGAATTCCCAGTGCTGCGGCCTGTAACAAAAACTCCCTTCACTTTTGAAAAGCTGCTGTATAAAGTTTATCAATTTTTTAAAATCCCATGGTCACATCATTAATTCATTAAGTTATTTAGAAAGGAGTTCTGGCCTCTCCATCAGCTCCTGCCTCCAGGTTTCTGCCCTGTTTGAGTTCCAGCCCTAACTGCCTTTGATGATGAAATGTCATATGGAAGTATAAGCCAAATAATCCTTTTCTCCCCCCACCAAAAAAAAAAAAATAGAAAAAGAAAAAGAAAAAGGAAAAAAAAAAGAAAGGAGTTCTGGGTGATTGATTAAGATAGAGAACAAAGCCCTATTATCTAAAAGAAAATTAATGTTTTTTACCTACCCCATCAGAATTTAGCCAAGGCTCCTCATTGATGTCTGCAGTAATTGAGGGGAGATCCATCAGGGAAAATTGGAAAGCTTCAGTCTTCAAGAGCAGATATCTCTGGAATGAGGTCCATCTTCCCTTAGGAGGTCAGGGCATCCTGGCTACACCAATTTCCCTCTGCAGGACAAAGGCCCGATTTCTTAGGATTCTGCTAAGGATAGTTTTCTCAGTGCCCAGGTTTCCCACAATTGTGCCCCAAATTGGTCTCTTTACAACACTCTTTTATATGGGGTCTCTCTGAGGAGGAAGGTTTATTTGCCTGGGGGAAATGTATTCTTCCCAGGACTAAAGCCATCAAATGGGCTTGATTGTATGTCTGTAATTGCTTCCCCTGGGCCTCTGTCTTTATTTTATCTCTGTTATGTGGTGTATGTCTTTAATTCCAGCACTCAGGAGGCAGAGGCAGTGGATCCCTGAGTTTGAGGCCAGCCTGGTCCACAGAGCAAGTTCCGGGACAGCCAGGGATATACAGAGAAACCCTGTCTCAAAAAGAGAAAAACAAAAAACAAAGGAAAGAAAGAAAGAAAGGTCAGATAAAGTTGACTTAGGAGGGACTCACAGGTCCATTTATGAGGCTGATGTCCTGCCCACCATGCTAAGAGAGTAACAGGGTGCCTTTAAAGGTTTCTACTGATGTCAGAACAGGCTGATAAAATAAGCACTGAGCAAAATTTGGTTTTAGTATTTAAAAAAACTTTATTTATCATACATACACTATCTCCAAATTTATCTTTTGTAAACTGTCTTGAAACTTTAGGAAAACAAACACTATCATAAATATTTATTACATTGGTGTAAGTGTGTGTGAATGGGTGTGTGTGTATGTGTGTGAGTGTGTGTGTGAGCGTGAGTGTGTGTGAGAGTGTGTGTGAGTGTGAGTGTGTGTATATGTGTGTGAGTGTGTGTGTGAGCGTGAGTATGTATGTGTGTGAGTGTGAGTGTGTATGTATGAGTGTGTGTGTGTATGTGTGAGTGTGTGAGCGTGTGTGTGTGTGTGTGTGTGTGAGCGTGTGTGTGTGTGTGTGTGTGTGTGTGTGTGCGCGCGAGTGTGTGTGTGTGTGAGTGTGTGTGTAGGTCAAAGGACAGTTTTCAGGATATGGTTCTCTTCTGCCATGTGAGTCCTAGGGATTAAACTCAGATTGTCAAGTGCTCTATCTGCTTAGCAGTCACCAGCCCAGCATTAGCTTTATGGACAATTTTGTTTTGATTTTGAGAGAGAGAGAGAGAGAGAGAGAGAGAGAGAGAGAGAGAGGCAGACAGACAGACAGACAATGTAGACCAAGCTGATCTTACACTTGCTGTGATTCTCCTACCTCGGCCTCCTAGGGTTGAGATTCAGCAGGTGCACCATGCATGGTTTTTTATAGGCAATCTGGGTTTTATCAGTTGCACTAAAGTTTCTTGACTCTCAGCCAACAGGAAACACGAAGTAGCCACCAAGGTGCCAGGTGTTTCCCCTTCTTTTAGTTCCTTGTTGTTTTTTTAAAATATTTATTTCATTTTTAAAATTGTGTGTGAAGGATGGGGTGGGGGTCTGTGCACATGAGTGCAGGTGCCAGAGGAGCCCGAGATGGCGGAGCTCTTGGAGCTGGAGTTACAGGCAGTTGTGAGCTGTTGGATTCGGGTTCTGGGAATTGAACGTGGGTCCTCTGCAAAAGCAGTGCTCACCCCTAACCACTTTGCCATCTTTCCTGCCCTCTCTTGATCTTTCCTGGTTTAAGAAAATATTCTACTAACTGAGCTACATTTCCAGGCCCTTACCCAAACACACCTTTCCTTGAGACAGGCAATCCTCCTGCCTCAGCTTTCTGAGGACTGAGTCTGTAAAGATGAGCCACCAAATTCAGCTTTCCAGTCTTTTTTATCTTAACTTAGTAGGTGTGATGGCTGTTCTTGGTTGTCAACTTGACTACATCTGGAATTAACTAAAACCCAAGCTGAGGCACCCCTGTGAGGGATTTTTGCCTAATTTGAAGTAGAAAGACCATTTCTAATTCAGATCTTTGAGGTAGGAAGACATGCCTTTAATCCAGATCATTTGAGCTTGGAAAATCCACCTGTACTCTAGGCCACACCTTCTGCTGAAAGCCTATATAAAGACAAGGAAGAAGGAAGCTTTTGCTCTTTGCCTGCTGCCCTTGCCTGACTGGCAAGTCCATTCCTTCAATGGCATTAGAGCCTACTTCTTTGGGATTCCAGCATATACTGAAGACCAGCTGAGACATCCAGCCTCATGGACTGAGCAACTGTGGGATTCTTGGACTTTCTATTCACAGCCAGACATTGCTGGATTACCTGGACTGTGGCCTGTAAGTCATTCTAATAAAACCCTTTTCTATATATATAGAGATTCATTCTATAAGTTCTGTTACTCTAGAGAACCCTGACTAATACAGTAGGCTATCTGTATCTTTTCTTTGGAGAAATGTCTGCTTAAATTCTTTGCCATTTTGAATTTTAGTTTAATGTGTTATTACTCAGTTGCAGTTCTTTGTATATTCGGGGATCTTAAACCTTATCAGACATAAGATTTGCAAATATTTTCTTCCATTCTGTGGGTTCCTTTTTCTCTTTGTGTATGTGTATGTGGGGGTGGGTATCTCTTTCTGTTCTTTTTTGTATGTGTGCTTGTCTGTGGGTGGATGCATCTGTGCATATATGTATCTCTCTCTGTTCTTTTTTGTTTGTGTGCTTGTCTGTGGGTGGATGCATCTGTGCATATATGTATAAGTACAGTTACCCAGGTGGGCATGTCTAGAGGCCAGAGATTCTTCAATTGTTTCTCCATTTCATTTAAAGAATATTTATTCTTATTTATGTATATGTATGTATCTCTCTGTGTGTGGGTGTATGTCATATTCAGGGGAGATGGTGCCCCTGGAGACCAGAAGAGCCTGTTAGGTCCTCTGGAGCTGCTGTTCCTGGCTGCTGTCAGTCACCTGACATGGGTGCTGGGAACTGAAGGGCAGCAGGCACTCTTAACTGCTGAGCCATCTCTCCAGCCCCTCCACCCCCACATCATTGTTTGAGACAGGATCTCTCACTGACCCTGGACGTTGTGGTTTCAGCTAGACTGGCTAGCCAGTGAGCCCCAGGGATCTACCTGTCTCTGCCAGCCAGCACTGGAATTATATGTTCGGCTTTCATGTGAGTGCTGCGTGTCTGAACTCAGGTCCTCATGCTGGGAAAGCATGCACTTCACCCAGTGGGCCATCACCCAGCCTTCTGTGTGTGTGTGTGTGTGTGTGTGTGTGTGTGTGTGTGTGTGTGTTCGCAGATATTCACGTGTGAGCTCAGGTATGTATGTTCCATGGTATATGTTCAGAGGTCAAAGGACAACCTCAGATATTGGTCTTCCCCTTCCACCTTGTTTGAGACATCTTCCTTTATTGTTCCTGACTTTGCATCTCAGGCTAACTGGCCTGTGATCTTCTGGGGGATTTTCCTGTCTCTACAACCCATGTTGTTGGAGCACTGGAATTACAGATACCCAGCTCAACACAGGTTCTGGGACTCTGAACACAGGTGCTCACACTTGCATGGCAAGTACTTTACCCAGCCCCCCTCTGCGTGTGTGTTCTTTAAAGGTTTATTTTTATTGATGTGTATGAGTGTTTTACCTGCACATACACAGTCTGTGTACCATGTGAGTGCCTGGTACCTGAGGAGAGATGACTATGAGTCACCTTGTGGGCACTGGGCACCAAACCCAGGTTCTCTGCAAGAGCAGCCCATGCTCTTAACCTCTGAGCCATCCTTCCAGCCCCCTTTGTGGTTTTTTTTTGTTTGTTTTTGTTTTTGTTTTTTCGAGACAAGGTCTCATTACGTAGCCCTGGCTGTCCTGGAACTCATTGTGTAGACCAGGTTGGCCTTGAATTCACTATGTAGACCAGGCTGGCCTCTGTGTCCTGAGTGCAAGGACTGCTCCTCTTCGGGTGTTTTGAGAGTGGGTCTTGCTATATGTAGCCCTGGCTGACTTTGAACTTGCATGGGATTCTTCCAACTCTACTCTTGCTCAGGCCATTCCAGTCTCGTCCCTTTTACATAAGTTTGGAAGTTACTCCTTTGCATCTTATCAGCTTGTTCTGCCTGGAGCTCCCAGAGAACAAAATGGTGAGCTTACAGCTGGCCCAGGGACACTCTCCTGTGTGTCCTCTGTGGGCCGACAGCTGGCTTTTCCTGTGAGGAAAAGGGGAAATCTTGAATCTTGTCCACTCTATCTTACCTAAGTGGGAACCCTCACTTTAATTTTGTTGTTGCTGTTCTTAGATAGATTCTCACTGTATGGTCCTGGCTGGCCTGGAACTTGCTTCTTATACCAGGCTGGCCTCAGACTTGAGGCCACTGCTTGTTCGTTTGTCATTGCGGACTCAGCACCATGATTCTCATTCAGAAGTCCTTGGCTTTCGGACATACACACAGATCTATGGGCCAAATGAGTTTCAAATCCTCAGTCACGGAATATTTTAAAGATACACTAGATGAGTAAAGCATAAACAGTTTCATAATGGAAAGCTAGCTCTAGGTGGTGGCCTGGACAATTACTGCTGACTTCCCTGGCCCAGACTCCAATAAGCTCCGGCTATAAGGAGGCCTTGAACATGCTGGCAGCTTCTGCCACAGTTCAGGATAATAACAAACCCTCCTCCCAAGTGTGAGAGAGCCAAATGAGCTGCAATGCAGAAACACTAAGAACCTGGCTGCTGTAAATGCTCTCAGGGGCAGAGAGACCCCACCTTCTGTGAGTGAGGACAGGAATGTAAGTTCTATGGAGGGCAATGTCCTTCTTAACATTAAAGATGTTTGCAGTCATTGACTCAGTGACTCCCTTCCAGGAAATGTTCCTATGCTCTCCTGTGACATCATCACAGGGGTTATGGTACAGCAAAGGTCAGAACACACCCTGAGTTCATCATAGAGATACATTCCATCATAGGTATTGGCCTAGTTTAGACTCCTATCTGTTGTCAGAGAGATCAGGCAGGTGTCCTATGGGAGATGTTCTGTGCATGCTGTGCAGAGGGAAGGGCACCGGTGTCTTTGTGTTCACTTCTGTGTGAACTCTTCAAAGGGCCCAGGGACTGCTAACTGTGGCTGCTCTGAGAGAAAAATGAGACAAGAAGGATGTGAACACTGCTCAGTGTCAGAGTCAATGAGTCTTCCCTCCCTCCCTCCCTCCCTCCCTCCCTCCCTCCCTCCTTTCCTTCCTTCCTTTATTTTTTTATTCTGAGACCCAATGTTTATTTTAATACAAAGTTTTTACATTTCTCATGTGAGCTAATCTTAATCCTATGCCCCGTGGGTGACCCAGTTCTGGAGAGGAAAGGAGGGATGCAAAGTGCCCAGCTCTCCTCCGTGTGTGGGAGCCTGAGGACCATGCCTTTCTCCTGTCCTGTTTCCTCAGTGTGTGGGAGCCTGAGGACCAAGCCTTTCTCCTGTCCTGTTTCCTCAGTGTGTGGGAGCCTGAGGAACAAGCCTTTCTCCTGTCCTGTTTCTTCAGTGTGTGGGAGCCTGAGGAACAAGCCTTTCTCCTGTCCTGTTTCTTCAGTGTGTGGGAGCCTGAGGA
>CABHPP010139395.1:0-26350 GCA_902168425.1 Peromyscus attwateri | reverse complement strand
CAAGCCTTTCTCCTGTCCTGTTTCTTCAGTGTGTGGGAGCCTGAGGACCATGCCTTTCTCCTGTCCTGTTTCCTCAGTGTGTGGGAGCCTGAGGACCATGCCTTTCTCCTGTCCTGTTTTTGGAAGGGGAGCTGGTGGACTCTCATGCCTAGGCTTCTCCTCTATACTCTTGTCTTGGGAGTTGCAAGGGCGTCACAGAGATGGGGAGAGAGGGTAAACTGTCAGTCAGAAAAGACTAGAGTCAGTGTGATGGCTATTCTTGAGTGTCAATTTGATGCATCTGGAATTAATTAAAACCCCCAAATGGAGGGCACACCTGTGAGGAGTTTTGCTTAATTCAAAGTGAGAAGATCCACTTCTAATCCAGATCTTTGAGGTAGGAAGACATGCCTTTAAACCAGATCATTTGAGCTGGGAAAACCCACCTCTACTCTGAGCTACACCTTCTGCTGGAAGCCTGTATAAAGACAAGGAAGAAGGAAGCTTTTCTTCTTTGCCTGCTGCTCTTGCCTCACTAGCAAGTCCATTCCTTGAGTGGCATTAGAGCCTACTTCTTTGGGATTCCAGCATATACTGAAGAGCAGCTGAGACATCCCAACTCATGGACAGAGCAACTGTTGGGTTCTTGGACATTGTTGGATTAGCTGGACCACAGCCTGTAAGTCATTCTAATAAATCTAATAAATCCCATATATATAGGGTTGATATATATATATATGTGATATATAATATATAACATATATACAATATACAACATATATTATATATAAAATAATTTTATATATGTATATATGTGTATATATATATTTTGTTTGTTTGTTTGTTTGTTTGTTTGTTTGTTTGTTTTGAGACAGAGTTTCTCTGTAGACCAGTCTGGTCAGATCCGACTATCTCTGCCTCCTGAGTACTGGGAATAAAGGCATGCACCACCACCACCACCACCATGGCACAGCAAGTGCTCCTAAGTCTGAGTTTCACAACAGACACATATATCACCCCCTGTAAAGGTGAGGGTACCAAGAGGGAAATGAGGTGGTCTGACCTGCCTGAGGGGTCTGCAGCTCCCATGCTGCCCTAGCAAACACTCCAAGGACATTTTTCACAGGAATAGAAAAAACAGTCCTAAGGTTCATATAGAGTCACAGAGGACCTCAAATAGCTATGGCCACCTGGGAAAGAAAACAGATAAGGCAGGGCTGGGTGGAATACACATGTAATCCCTAGAGAAGACATGGAGGCAAAGAGGATCATGGGTTCAAGGCTAGCCTGGGGTACATAGGGAGACACTGTCTCAAAGACGTGTGGGTGGTAGCCTGAGTTCTGTCCCTAGCACTGGCAAAAGACAAAATAGAAAACAATAGCAAAAAACAAAACAGACAGAAGAGACTGAAGAGATGGCTCAGGGTTTAAGAACACTCACTGGTTTTTCCAATGACCTGGGTTCGATTCCCATAACCCACGTGGTGGCTTACAACCACCCACAACTCCAGTTCCAAGGGATCTGACACCTTCTCCTGACCTCCATGGGCACCAGACGCACACATGATGGTACAGATACATACACGCTAGCCAAACACTCCTACACATAAAATAAAGAAATCTAAAAAGAAAATAAAAATATGGAAGCTGGAGACATCTTGGGGACATTTCATGATTATAAACCACATCTCAAAACTGTAGCAATCAAAATAGTAAGGTATTGGGGTGAAAACAGACACACAGACAAATGGAACAGAATAAAGCTGGGGGGAGGGAGGAAACTACAAATACATAGTTTCTGTGGTTTGAATGTTTATCCCCTTCAAAACTCATGTTGAAGTTTAATTACCATTGCAATAGTAACAAGAGATAAGGTCTTCAAGCAGCAATTGGGCTTGAGGTTTCCACCCTCATGAGTGGACTAATGCCAGCAGAGCGACCCTCAGCTGTCTTGCTTGCTTCTGTCTCCTTGTCCCCCACTGTGGGAAAATGCAGTAGGAAGGCCTCGCTGTATGCCAGCATCTTGATCTTGGCCTTTTCAGCCTTCGGATCTGGGGGAAAGAAAAGCCCTCCTTACAGGTTGTACAGCGCTGAATGTCTGGTTGTAGGAGAACTGACCACAGAAAGACTCTGGCAACAGACAGTCCTCAGCAAAGGTGCCAGGAATACACAAGAGGGAAAGACATTGTCTTCAACAGGCAGTGCTGGAGATCCATGTGGATAGCCACATGTAAAAGGAAAAGCTGTACCCTTGCCAAATACGAGGCACAGACACCAACACCAAACAGAGCAAAGATGTACACACCCGATCTTGAAACCACAGGACTTCTAGAAGTAGAGAGGGAAGTCTCCTTGCCATTGGTCATGGTAAAGATTTTTTTGAATGTCATCCTAAAAGCAAAAACAGACAAATGGGACCTGGGTTAGATCCCCAGCAATGCAGAAAGCAGGCATGATGGTGCAAGTCTTATAATCCTAACACTCAGAAGACAGAAGCAGGAATCTCAGAAATTCAAGGGGTGTGTGTGTGTGTGTGTGTGAAGCTTATGCATAGTGGGAAATTATCATCAGAAAGAAGAGGGAGAGAGGGAGTCCATGACTGTGGAGTGGGAAATATAGATCCAAATCATGTATACTGGACAGAGAGAGAGAGAGAGAGAGAGAGAGAGAGAGAGAGAGAGAGAGAGACTGAAACTCACACAATAGGAAAATCCCATAACTAATCTAACAGACCTAGACAGAGGACCTGAATAGACACTCAAAAGGCGGCCAGGGTTATCTGTCATTGGTAGAGTTCTTGCATGTCACTCCCACGCCCTGGGTGTCATCTCAGCACCACTGTGTTGCTCTTGCTATTTCTGATGAGATCACTGTTCCCCTGTAGATTGCAGTTTCTCTCTGTCTGTCACACTGCACGATACAATCCCTTTATCCCTGAGCTGTGCAGTTTCACTGGGTTGCTGGAGAAGGGAGTTGCTTCTTATTTATGCTGCGGCCCCAGGGAGGGCACTTCTATGAGCCTTCAGGCCTTTCTGCAAGTCTGGGAGGTCTTAGCTGGTATATTATCAGACAGCATCAAACCTGCAGGTCACACCTGATGTAGAGGTGACAGGTGAAGACTAGGTGAAAAGAAATGCATTGTGGGCCTGGAGTCTCAAAAATCTGTGGTGTGGGTGTGTGTGCGCGCGCGCATGTATGCATGTGTGTGCAAGTATGTGCATGTGTGCATGCACGCGCGTGTGCTTACACACTTGCATGTAGAGGGCAGAGGTTGACACCGACTCTTTTCCTCAGTCGTTCTCCACCTTATCTTTTGAGGCAAGTTCTCTCACTGAATCTGGAGCTTGTCAGTTTGGTCAGTTGTCTGGCCAGGAGCTCCAAGGATCCACTGGCTGCCATCTCCCCAGCACCAGGACTGTAGAAATGTTCCACCTTTCTTGGCTTGTATGCGGGTTCTGGGGATGTGAACTCAGGTCCCCATGCTTACATGGCAAGTGCTTTGCCAACGGAGTTAAAATTCTTTATCCACAAAAGCAAATATCCTAGTACCTTGTCTCCCATCCCCGGAAACCACAGCTGTGGTGGAGACAGTCCACAGTACCATCTTTGCTCTTGGTGGATCAGAACTAAGGAGTCCTTAGGCATTTGGTAGCCATAAAACCTCAGTGGGTCTTCCCTGGCTCTGCTCCTCTCACTAGCTTCCATTGGCTTCTCCTTTACTTTTACAGTTAAGACTGGAAAATTACGAAAAAAAAAAAAAAAAAAACAAAAAAAGCTGTGTGGTGGTGGCGTACACCTTTAATCCCAGTACTCAGGAGGCAGAGCCAGGCAGATCTCTGTGAGTTCGAAGCCAGCCTGGTCTACAAAGTGAGTTCCAGGACAGGCTCCAAAGCTACACAGAGAAACCCTGTCTCAAAAAACAAACAAACAAAAAACAAAACAAAACAAAAAGACTAGAAAATTCTTCACACTCTGTTCTGAAACCACACGTAAATATTTCTTGTCTATCTCTCTATAGCATAATTCTAAATGTTGAAAATCAACATATGAACTGATGTGCTGCAGGATAATCTTTTTGTACACTGTGAAGATGTGTCTCTGCTAAGGCACCTTCTGATTGGTTTTTAAAGAGCTGAATGGCCAATAGCTAGGCAGGAGAGGATATGCAGGACTTCTGGAAAGACATACGGACTCTGGGAAGAACAGAGGTGGGTTTCACCAGAGAGACAGAGAGCAAGTTGGATGTACAGTATGGAGGAGAGGTAATGAGCTATATGGCAGAATACAGATTAATATAAGTGGGTTAATTTAAAAGAGCTAGTTGGGAATAAGCCTAAGCTTAGGCCAAGCTTTCATAATTAATAAGTCTCCATGGCATTATTTGGGAGCTGGCAGTCCAAAGAGAGACTGGCTACAATGCTGACATATACCTTTAATCCTGGCACTTGGGAAGCAGAGGCAGTTGCAACTCTGAATTTGAGGCTAGTCTACATAGTGAGTTCCAAGTCAGAGATACTGTCAAAGTGAGAAAGAAAGAAAGAAAGAAAGAAAGAAAGAAAGAAAGAAAGAAAGAAAGAAAGAAAGAAAGAAAGAAAGAAAGAGAAGGAAGGAAGGAAGGAAGGAAGGAAGGAAGGAAGGAAGGAAGGAAATCAGTATTCAGTATTTCATTGTTATTGCTAAGACATTATTTCTTGCTGAACTGGGATAAATACAATGAATAAGGTCGCAGGGTGGAGTCAATGGTAGGCTGTTTTAAGAAGAGATGCCAGAGTCCACTCTCTTACAGTCCTGTGAGAATTCAGTGAGAAGACAGTGGTTTACAGCCTGCCTGGCCGGGAGCTGAGCTAGCTAGCATCTTCATTTTATACTTCCCAGCTTCCAGAACTGCGGGGAAATAGGTTTTTGTTTGTTTTGTTTAGGTGACCAGGCTTCAGCATATTGTTATAAGGTCTGAGCTGACACATACCGTCTTTCTATCCCTCCTGCCCCACCACATGATGAGGAGTGTGTAGAGCCCAGAAGAGGGCATTGGATTCCCTGGAGCTGGAGTTACAAGCAGTTGCGAGCTGCCATGTAACTGTCAGCTAGAAACCAATTTGGTGCTAGAAATCAAGCTCAGGTCCTTTGCAAGGGCAGTAGGTGCTTTTAACTGTTGAGCCGCTTCTCCAGCGCAATTAAGTAATTAATTAATTAATTAATTGTTGCAGGATATTCAATCATACTGTGAACCCCGAGTTTGCATTTATATTAATTAAATAAAATCACCCTTGGGTCAGGAGGCAGAGCCAGCAACTAGTTGACAGAAAGTAATCACAGAGAGTCAGAGGGAGTCTGGAAGACAAACAGGCTCATAGGAAGTAGTAGGGAGGGACTCTGAGTGTGGCATCTTTTTTGGTTTGGCAGAGAGGGAGAACACACTCTGAGACACCAGCGAGGAGGGAAGGTCAGCTAGTTGTTCCTCAACCTCTCTGAGCTAGCAAGTTTTCACCCCAGCCTCCGACTCCTGAGTCTTATTGATAAATAGAATGATAGAGATTTAGTTAAAAACTGTATTGAGTGGCAGCAGCAGGAGGTAGATCTGGTGGGATGTAAAAGTCTGGCTGGGCCACTGCCTGAGAATCGGGCCAGTAACTTCAGAGCTACAGCTACTCGCTGAAACAGCAGTAGATTCAGGTGTAGCTGCTGTGGCTGCAGAAAAACAACAATTTATTTATGGGTTTATTATTTTTATTTTTTCCTACTTATTTATTTTTGAGAGAGAGAGTCTCATTGTGTACTCTGGCTGGCCTTGAACTCAGATCCACCTGTCTTTGCCACCTATGTGTGGGGGGATTAAAGGCATGTGCTACTATGCCTGGCTTTCTTTTTCTTTTTTTTCCTAAACACTTATTTTTATTTACGTATGTGTTTGGGTATCTGAGTGCAGGTATGTGCATGTGTGTTCAGGTGCCCTTGGAGGCCAAAAGTATCAGGTTCCAGGGAACTAGAGTTACAGGTCGTTGTGAGCTGCCCCATGGGACTTTAGGGAGCCGAACCCAGGCCCTCTGCAAGAACAAACAAGCACGCAGAATTGTTGGCTTCCTTCTTTATTAGTTTTTGTTTGTTTGTTTTATGAGACAGGGTAGTCTTGAGTAACCTTGAGCTACCTGTAAAGCCAAAGATGACTTTGAATTCCTTCTTATTTTTTTTTTTCCCAAGTGCAGGGATTACAGGCATGTGTTACCCATGGCTTGGTTCATGAAGTGGTAGAGATTGAACCCAGGGCCTCCTGTCTGCGAAACAGTCTATTAACTGAAGTACATTCACAGCCCAACTTTCAAACAAAACAAAACAGGTTATGGTCCACTTCCCCAGTTTGTGGAGCACCCCCAAAGCCTCATCTGTGCAGGCCTTCACTGCCAGGTGTCAGGGTGACTAAACGGCTTTGGGTTGGCTGTGTGTTGCCTCCTTGCAGCCTCTTCATGAGGTTGCCTGGGTTTCTCTAGCACAGTGGTTTCTGGGTCCGGTTCTTTCCCCCTTCTCCTCCACCTTCCAACCTGGAAAGGCTAGTTGTCTTTATTTACAAAATATCAAAAATATTTACAACTGTGTAAAATATTTCAAGGGCAAAAACTAGAAGCGGCTTGGTGGAAATCTTTGTTTCCCAAGGCAAGGCTCTGTATTGGAGGCAAGCAATGGAAAGAATGGAGCCCCGGGGCAGAAGTAGGGCATGGAGTCTAGAGTATTTAGGTGCACTTTGAGACTTTAGGACAGAATTGTGGTGCCCCCTGCCCACTTCTCATGGACCTCTGGGTAGATTTATTAGGCTAATTTTTCCAGACATGAGCTTTCTGAAAAGCTACCTAACAGGTTTTGTTGTTTGTTTTTGTTTGTTTGTTTTGTTGTTGTTGTAGTTGTTGTTGTTGTTGTTTTGAGACAGGGTTTCTCTGTGTATCGCTGGCTGTCTTGGAGCTCACTCTGTAGAGATCCACCTGCCTGGGACTAAAGGTGTGCGCCACCACCACATGGCATCCTAAGTTTTAATTAAGTATAATTTTCATCTTTTGGGAGCTTTTTCTTGGGCAGTTACATGAAGCATTTTTGTTGCTTTATGAGTAGGAGATGCTTTCAAATCCCTTTGCACATCCTAGTACATTTTTTTTTTTTTTCGAGACAGGGTTTCTCTGTGTAGCTTTTGCGCCTTTCCTGGAACTCGCTTGGGAGACCAGGCTGGCCTCGAACTCACAGAGATCCGCCTGCCTCTGCCTCCCGAGTGCTGGGATTAAAGGCGTGCGCCACCACCGCCCGGCCCCTAGTACATTTTTTTTTTTTAATCTCAAGGCAAGCTTTATTTTTCAGAACACAAACAGAATATCACACAACAACTGTGAAAAAACAAATCCTTGGGCTATATAAGCATATGTGGTGCTGCTCAGTCATATATATAATAGTTCCACATTTTTTTTCTCTTTTAGGAATCAACATACAGTTTTCTACAGTGGGTAAAACAATTTACATTCCTACCAATGACATCATGTTGTTGCTTCTATTCAGTTTCCTTGCTAGGTAACACAGGCACCCTGATAATCCATTGTGATTTTGATTTGCATTTCCCTGACAACAATTGACACTGAACACTTATTCATAAACTTGGCCACCATTTCTGTCATTTTGACAAGGCAGCTACTCAGTTCTTTTGTGCATTAACTTATTTATTTATTTTTTTAATTCTATGACATAGCCTTTATTTAACTTGTTCTTCCATTACCTAATGTGTTCCCAGATAAACATACTATTGCTCCTTTACACTCTCCAGTGTCTGCTCATATCTCACCTTCTCACAAAGGCCATCTGTAGCCTTTTCATATAGCCAGCAATGGTTATTTCACATTATATTCTACCTCTCTACCTACAGCATCTAAAACAGTACCTGGAAACATCTACTCAATAAACATACAAAGCAACAAAACATACTGTACTATTTTCCTGTGAGTAATTCTTCAGTCACCTTTACTTACATATACTATATACGTATATATGAAACTGGTTTATCATCGCACTAAGTGTTTCTTCCCAATCGGGCCTCTCTCGGGGGTGAACATTTCTATGTAGCTCTGGAACAAAATCATCCTCTTCAGACTGTATTGAGGACTTCATCTTCCTTCTTTAGGTTGGATTTTTCCTTCTAGTGCTTTCTGTAAGGCTGGGTTTGTGGATAGGTATTGATTAAATCTGGTTTTATTATGGAATATTTTGTTTACTCCGCCTGTGGTGATTGAAAGTTTTGCTGGATATAATAGTCTAGGTTGGCATCCGTGGTCTCTTAGTGTCTGCAAAACATTTGTCCAGGACCTTCTAGCTTGCATAGTCTCTATTGAGAAGTCTGGTGTTATTCTGATAGGTTTGCCTTTATATGTTACTTGGTCTTTCTCCTTTGCAGCTCTTAATATTTTTTCTTTGATCTGTATGTTTAATGTTTTGATTATTATGTGGCGAGATGACTTTCTTTTTGGATCCAGCCTATTTGGTGTTCTGTAAGCTTCTTGTATCTTCATAGGTATTTCTTTCTTTAGGTTAGGAAAGTTTTCTTCTATGATTTTGTTGAATATATTTTCTGTGCCTTTGAGTTGGTATTCTTCTCCTTCTTCTATCCCTATTATTCTTAGGTTTGGTCTTTTCATGGTGTCCCAGATTTTTTGGACGTTTTGTGTTACGACTTTTTTGTCTTTAGTGTTTTCTTTGACTGACGAATCTATTTTCTCTATTGTGTCTTCAGTGTCAGAGATTCTCTGTTCCATCTCTTGTATTCGGTTGGTTATGCTTCTTTTTGTAGTTCCTGTTCGTTTAGTCAGGGTTTCTATTCCCAGCATTCCCTCAGCTTGTGTTTTCTTTGTTGTCTCAATTTCTTTTTTCAGATCTTGGAATGTTTCTTTCATCTGTTTAATTATTTTTTCTTGGCTTTCTTTGCTTTCTTCCAATTTTTTGTTTGTTTTTTCTTCCATTTCTTTTTTTTTTTTAAAGATTTATTTATTTTATTATGTATACAGTGTTCTGTCTGCATGTATTCCTGCAGGCCAGAAGAGGGAGCCAGATCTCATTACAGATGGTTGTGAGCCACCATATGGGTGCTGGGATTTGAACTCAGGACCTCTGGAAGAACAGCCAGTGTTCTTAACCTCTGAGCCATCTCTCCAGCCCTTTCTTCCATTTCTTTAAGGGAATTTTTTATTTCCTCTTTAAGGAAGTTTTTCATTTCCTCTTTAATGGAGTTTTTCATTTCCTCTTTAAGAGAATTTTTTATTTCCTCTTTAATGGAGTTTTTCATTTCCTCTTTAAGGGAGTTTTTTATTCCCTCTTTAATGGAGTTTTTCATTTCCTCTTTAAGGGAATTTTTTATTTCCTCTTTAATGGAGATTTTCATTTCCTCTTTGAGGAAATTTTTTATTTCCTCTTTAAGAATATTTTTTATTTCTTCTTTAAGGGCCTCTATCATCTTCTTTAAGTCATTGTTAGGATTAATTTCTTCTGTTTCTTCTGCCTTGGTATGTTCAGGACTTACAATTGTAGGGTCGGTAGGTTCTGGTGTTGTCATATAGGCCTTTATGTTGTTGCCTGTATTTTTCCGCTGGCGTCTACTCATCTCTTTCTCTGCTCAGTGCAGATGGTGTGAGACCCTAACCCTTCAGGCTTACACCTCTAAGCCTCAGAAATGAGAAACTTCAAGCACCGGGAAATGAGAAACTAAGAATCTGGTTCTCTGGGCAAGCTGACCACCCCTGTTCTCAGTCTGTGAGGTGTATACTTACGATTCTGGTGATCTGGTTCAGTGGTTGGGTGGTCTTAATAAGTTCTTTTGAGAGCTTCTTGAAATACAGGATCCAAAGACACCTCTTACTCCGTGGCTTGCTGTATAACTGGGTGGGTGGCCCCTGATGTCCTCCTCCTTCTCTGGCTCCTCGATCCTTCAGGTTCCTGCGAGCACCGTGACGTCCTCCCTCGTTGCCTCTGTAGCCACAGCTGCACTGATCCCTGCCAAGGAGCTCAGGTCTCGCAGGGCACTGTGCTCTCCACTAGTTCCCAATTGAGAAGCAATCAGCAAGGTGATTAACATCCACTGTGCGGGTACAGGTGTCCCTGATCCTTGTAGCTCCTCTTCTTGCGTTCACCCAGCTCTGTTGCGCCCAAAGGGTCACCCGGGGAGCCCCCAGCCGCTGCTCCTTCCCTGTGCTCGCTACGACCACGCCACTCATACCGAGCCTCTCACCCGTGCGCCCGGCGATCCGCTCACCCGCAGGCCTGGGGAGACCGCACAGGAAGGATCGATCCAAACCGCGGATTCCCGAGGAAGGCAGAGAAACTCTGATGCTCTAGCCAGCTTTTCTCTGAGCTTTTATCTTTCACTTTTTCTGTATACCTTTTTTGACGTCTTTCTTTGTGGCCCTGTTCCTCTTACTTCCACATCAGTTCATCATCCTATTTTGCTCTCACACACGGCCCACCAGCGGCAGCCGCCATCTTGATTCCCCCTAGTACATTTTTTAAACACTATTTCCCTGCACTTCCTGTTACCTCTTGGGCATCATTTTGTTTTAGGTCATTGTTTTTTTTTTTTTTTTGGTTTTTGGTTTTTCGAGACAGAGTTTCTCTGTCTTAACAGTTCTGGCTGTCTGGGAACTTGCTTTGTAGACCAGGCTGGACTCGAACTCACGGAGATCTGTCTACCTCTCCCTCCTGAGTGCAGGAATTAAAGGCATGCGCCACCACTACCTGGCAGGACATCATTTTTATGGTGGTCTCCTTTGCTCATGTGGGAAATTATGTTATTTCCCACTTCTGTGACAGAATACCTGAGACAAACAGAGTAGAAAGGATATATATATATATATATATATATATATATATATATATATATATATATATATATATATGAAAATGTCTCCACAATATCTGGCTGTAGAAAAGCCTGTAGGTAATTTTCTTAATTAGTGATTGTGGGTGGGGTCATCCCTGATCTGGGATAAGAAAGAAGGCTGAGCAAGCCATGAGGAATAAACCAGTAAGCAGCACCCCTCCATGACCTCTGCATCAGTAACTGTCTCCAGCTTCCTGCTCTGTTTGGGTTCCTGTCTTGACTTTCTTTGATGATGAACAATGATATGGAAGTGTAAGTGAGATAAACCCTTTCCTCCCATTGGTTATAATGTGTCATCACAGCATAAATGACCCCAACTAGGATAGAAAGTGGTACCAAGATAGTGGGGTGTTGCTGTGACAGACCTGACAATGTTGTTTGGGGCAATTGTGGAAGGACTTTGGAATACCTTGGTGAGCTGTTCTGTGGGAGCTTGGAGGATAAGAATGTTGAGAGCAGCACAGATAATGGAGGCGTAGTTTTTAATCTAAGTTGTTCTATTACCAGTGAAGACTAGGGAGTCAGATATTGGGGTAAAAACCTGACAGATCAAAGAAATGGTGGAGGAATGACTGACTGACCTCTCCACATTTCCCAGGCCAAAAGAAGGCAAACTGCTGCTCCTGCCCCGAGAATCTCCCTTCCTATTCCTTCCTATCTGTATCCTGGGTCCTCTGTAGTCTCCATGACTAATTTCTGTCAACTAGTTGCTGGTTCTACCCCCTGACTCAAGGCTAACTTTATTAACACAATCTCAGGGTGTCACAGTGTGGTCAAATGTCCTATAGTATTTCCCCCTTTTTTGTCTAATAAAGAGGAAAAGTTTTAACTCTAACACAGTAAAACTGTGCAATAAGATCAATAATCAGGTATTTTCTAAATAAAAAGAAAAGGTTTTATCTCTAACACAGGAAAACTACATATAATAAGAACAATTATCAGGTATTGTCTAAATAAAAAGGAAATGTTTTAACTCTAACACAGTAAAACTATATACAATTATTATCAGGTAAGAATTATATTCACAGTGGGATTGGAATGTATGATGTGAAATCCACAAAGAATCAATAAAAGTAAAAAAAAAAAAGAATTATATTCACAATGTTCAGTTCATTTGTATTTGGCAAATTCAGAGAAAACACTCTATTACCTATCCTATCTTGATGAATCTAAAGTTTTATACCTAAACCACTTTCTATTATAACTTCTATTACCAGCCTAAAATACCCTTTTAGACCTTAAAACATTTTCTTAAATAAACAACTTAGGCTTTTAGGTCTCTCAACCTTATAAAGTATACATCTCTTTTGTAAATTTCTTTTCTGAATTTGGTAACAAAGAAAATGATATAACTATCTAGTCTTGAAACCCCCATCAGAGAACCAAGAAGGATATAATATTACCTGAGTAAAGAGGAAGTATGAAGCAAACAACTTCCAAAACTATAGAAATGACAGGGACAGTTGGCTGCCTGGACAGTCACCCAAGGTTCCTCTGCAATGTTGGGACATCCATCTTCAGCCTACGGGCCTAGAATATCTGCCAGACTTTCCTGTGAAGCAGGAATTTTGAAGGACTGTCCTACTTTGTCTTGGTAAAGTTTAGCAGTCGACTTCCTTTGTGTCCTGCTTGTCCAATTTGGACAGCACACTGTCAGCAGTCAAGGCAAGGGCAGTTTCTTGCCCAGTGGTTAACTTTACCACAATGAAAGCAAACTCCATTTGGAGGTTCTTTAATGCCCATCATCCTTTTTTTTGAAGTTTATTGGTGCTGCCAGGAGCAGACATGTCTCACTGTTATGAAAAGCCTTATGTTATTAATACATCTTAAATGCCATATCCTGTAGATCTCTGAAGTGTTTGAAGACCACCTATCTAAAATATATCTGTTACCTTGAAAACATACCTAACATGACTACAAGTTTGATTGTTATAGATGACTAACTACTCACCTGTGCTTCTTAAGTATCCTAAACAGTTTGTAATAGCTTTGAAGGACTAGAACTTTATATTATAATTTTAAATGAGTTGCATAGGTACAATAACTTACAGCATGTTGTAACAAAAATAACCATAAGTTTGTATACACAAAATACACAAAAATCCATACCAAGGTAAAATATTTGAAACTAGGAGTTGCTTTTTAGTTTAAAAGTAGATTCAGGCCAGGTGGTGATGGCACACGCCTTTAATCCCAGAACTCAGGATGCAGAGCCAGGCAGATCTCTGTGAGTTCAAAGCCAGTCTGGTCTACAGAGCAAGATCCAGGACGGGCACCAAAACCACACAGAGAAACCCTGTCTCGAAAAAGCCAAAAATAAAAAATAAAAATAAAAGATTCAATAACCAACCCTTTTATTCTATCCATTCCTATATCCCCCCTTTTTTCTTTTCAGAAAGAGATCCCTGAATCTAACTTCCTTTTCTTAGATTCCTCCCTGACCATGACCAATAACAACTTGAAACTAACTCCCCTAAATAATGACAAACATCCATAACTCATCAAATGACCAAAAACCACCCACCCTACCTCTCAGGAATGTGGGCGTCATGTTCTTAAAATTACTTCCTGTTGTCTGGGGGTGATGGCATCTTTAGGGAACCCTAAGAAAATTGGGATAATGGTCAAGTCCTGGCAGAACTAGCTGTATCATTTGTTGTCCAGTCTCTGTGGTGATGGAAAAAATGCAGGGTTTATCTGAAGTCCTGGCTGGAGTAGTCTATGAGGCTGGACCAGCTTAGCTAACCACTTTGAAGTTGTCCTGAGCTGTTTGTAGTTCAAAGCTGATCCTTGGGTGGTATTTGTCGTCTTAGTGGCATTACCACAATCCAGGTGGATTCATCATTGTGAGGCCCCATTATCTTCTTGGAGACCTCAAAGGTCACTGTCAGGAATGGTCATGGTTCACTGCAGAAAATGTAAACATTTTAAATGCACCTTTTTTCAGCACAGTGTGCTCATCTCCTACTTCCTTTGCTTCTGGCTGGTGACTCCAATCTCCTTCTTCCCAGTGTTCTCCCCATCTGCCTCTCCCTCCTAACCTCTTTCTGCCTCGCTATTGGACAGTTGGCTCTTTATTAAACCAAGGAGAGCAAAACACCTTCACAGTGTACAAAAGGATTATTCCACAGCAAGTTAGTTTAGATTGAATGACCAAGCTGTTTGATGAACTATCACCTCTCCTATTCAGGAGGTCTTTCCTGTTCAAATCTAATCTTTATCAATCTTGATGGTATCCATGGCTTTTCTTATCCCATGGAAACAAAAGCACAACATCTTTGCTAATGTAACATATATCCTGGTTTCCATTCCAAGGTCAACACATATTTAAAATATATAGGCTGGTTTAAAGTTAATAAAGCACTGTGTAATCTATCTTTATTACCCCTTTCTGTTTATTAAACATCTCTTTTAAAGTGCAATTAGATATTTCTTTTTTTTTCCACTTTTTTTTCACACGCATGGTATACAATTAGATATTTCTATAGCTACTTGTCCTACAGGATTGTGTGGTACACCTGTAATATGCTTTGTGTTATAATATGCAAAAAAACTGATTAATTTTACTAGAGACATATGCTGGAGCATTGTCAGTCTTAATTTGTACAGGTATCCCCATAATGGCCATAATTTCTAATAAATGTGTAATTGCAGAATCAGCCTTTTCAGAACTCAAAGCACTTTCCCATTGAAATCCTGAATATGTATCTATGGTATGGTGCACATTCTTTAATTTTCCAAACTCTGCAAAATGAAACTTTGTCAAATTCCACTTCTTTGAGTACCTTTTGGGTTACTTCCTGCAGGTAATGGAGTTTGATTATACAGAGAGTAGTAGGAAATGTCCTTATCATTTCCTTGGCTTGTTGCCAAGTGATAGAAAATTCTTCCTTCAAACCTTTGCCATTAACATGGTGTTTCTTATGTGCGGCGAGCTTCTCGACCAGCGAGGAAGAACAACCACCACTCGAGGATCCTTCTCAGATCACACTTTATTGGAGGCCTCTTGGTTAAGGGAGAGCTGGAAGTGAGGGGCCCGGGGCACTACTAGGCGGCTGCTTATATGGGGATTTGAATGGACAGGTCAATCTATGATTGGATCCCGCCAGAATGCAAGCACAGAGAGCCACGGGATAGGCTGAGGACATAAGGCTATGACAACGTAACCTGCGCATGTGCAGACCTTGGCACGAGTGACTCAAGATTATAACCATATATGGAGTTGTTTACTACTAGGCTGCCAGGGGCCAGCGCCATCTTGGAATGGCGGCTCCCTGCACTTATGAAATTCTGAGGCTTCTAGAACATTTCCTATCAATAGCTGATCAATTTCATCATTATCTGTGCTAGAGGGCCTGGTAGACCCATATGGGATCTGATATGTGTTGTATACAAGGGATGATTTCTATTTTTGATGAGTTTTTGTAGTTGAATAAATGACAAAGTTAACTCTGAATCATCTGGAATAAGTTCAGCAGTTTCAATATGTAAAACAACTCTTTCTGCATATTGAGAGTCAGTAAATATATTAAAAGGTTCTGGAAAATCTAATAATACCAGGAGAATAGCATATACTTATGATTTCTAAACTGAATCATAAGGGATTTGAACCATTTTACCTATTTTTCTTGACTTATAACTTGCCTTTCCTGATTTATTTGCATCAGTATAGAATGTAGGGTCCCCAGAAATTGGTGTTTCCTTTATTATATGGGGGAGAATACAATTAGTTCTCTTTATATACTGATATATATATATTGCTTTTGGCATATTTGTGTAAATGGACATTTCCTGTCCTGACCACCTGTTCCCAAATACATGGCAGCTACTTCCCAAATTACCACACAGAGGCTTATATAATTATAAATGCTTACAGATAGCTCAGGCTTGGTACAAACTAGCTCTTACAACTTAAATTAACCCACTTCTATTAATCTATATATTGTCACGTGGCTTGTGGCTTGTTAGCTCATTTATTTTACATCCTGCTTGCTTGGCAGCTGGCTAACATCTCTCCTGACTCCGCCCCCTTTCTTCCCATCATTCTCAGTTTGGCTTTCCTGCATAACTTCCTGCCCAGCTACTGGCCTGTCAGCTTTTTATTAACCAATGAAAGTGATACATATTTATAGTATAGAAAAGGAGTGTTCCACAGCATATTTGTTGCTAATCTCTCCCAAAAAATCACTACAAGCTCTTTGCCAATGTTCATTTTCTGCCCATAATAAGGCAATTTCAGCATTACTAAAAGGTACCACAATTTCTACTGGGTCTGTTCCTGTGAATTGATGACGTCTCAATTTTCTTTTCAAAATCAATTCAGAAACCTTCTCTATATAGGTCTTTAATTTTTTACTCTGTTTGTATGGTAAAAATACCCATTTGAAGATATTATCCTCTCTCTGCATAAGAATTTCTTTGGGAGAATGAATAGAAGGCAAAACAATCAGAATACAATCAATTTTGGATCCAAGCAATCTGGATGTGCATCTTTTCTACCACAGCCAATTCTTTCTCAGCCTCAGATGATGATTTTCTTGGACTTCTTAAGTCCTTATTACCTTGTAAGGTTTGAAATAAATTACTTAGTTCTTGAGTTATTAATCCAATCGTGGGCTGTAGCAGTTAATATCCCCCACCAATTTTTGAAAATCATTAAGGGTTAATAATTGATCCCTCTTGATTTGTACTTTCTGTGGTTGAATATTTTGTAACCTTATCTTATATCCTAGGTAATTAATAGAACCTCCTCTGTATATTTTTTTCAGGAGCATATTGTAATCCCCAACAAAGCAAAATTCTCTTTACTTCATCAAACATGTTTTCTAAGGTTTCTGCATCTGAATCAGCTAGTAAGATGTCATCCATATAATGATAAATCATATATTGAAGAAAATGTTTACAAATTATTTCTAATGACTGTTGTACAAAATATTGACATAAGGTGAGGCTGTTCAACATCCCCTGTGGGAGAATTTTCCAATGGCACCTTTTAACAGGCTGGGAATTATTATAAATAGGTACTGTGAAGGCAAATTTTTATCTATCCTATTCTTGTAAAGGTATAATAAAAAAGCAATATTTTATATCAATCACTATAATAGACCATTCTTTAGGTAATAAAGAAGGCAAGGGAGTTCCAGGATGAAAAGAACCTATTAGCTGGATCACCTTATTTACAGCTTTCAGATCTGTTACCATTATCCATTTTTGAGATTTCTTTTTAATAACAAATATAGGAGTATTCCAAGGACAGGTCAATACTTCAATATGTTGAACATTTAGCTGCTCCTGTACCAGCAGTTCCAGTGCCAGTAATTTTTCTGAGGTCAAAGATCATTGTTCGACCCACACAGGTTTGTCAGTTATCTATTTTAAAGGTAGGGCTGTTTGTACCTTTGAAAGACCAACAGACGTTGTGCCCTGCTTATGTACAATTTGAACAGTCTCTGTCTGTTCTTGATAATACCTTTTAATATTTCTCTCAGAAGCATTCTTTATTTTATAGTTTGTGTTTGAGATTGGAAGAATGTTAATCTGTGTTTTCCATTGCTGCAACAAATCACATCCCCATAAATTCATTTCTATGCTAGCCACATATTGCCTTAATTTCCCTATCTGTCCTTCTGGCCCTATACACTCGACCCATCTTGTGTGTACTTTGTTTTACCTGAGATAAAGTTCCAATCCCTAAAAGCTGACTATTTACCTCCTGAAGAGGGCAATCTGGATGCCAAGATTTTGATGAAATTATTGTTACATCTGCTCCTGTGTCTATCAAACCTTCAATTACAATGCCATTTATTTGTCTTTTTAGCTTTGATCTTTGATCATTTATAGAAGTTTGCCTAAATACTTGTTTTCTGGTCTCTCCTGAACTTTTTGTTGTATCTATAGAAGTTGTCCTGTCTTTAGTCACACCCAGAGCAATGTGGTTTTTAACAACAGGTATTAGGTTTGTTAATTGCTCTGTGGATGAGTTTCTCCAATGTTGACAGAGAATAATTGAACCAAATTTGATACTGGGGCCTGCAGGAGGCCCCTTAAGTCATTTCCCAATGTCAAAGAGTTATCTAGCTTGTCCCTTGTTGATCTGCATTCATTAGTCCAATGCCAGCCTTTGCCACACCTTCTACATACTCCAGAAGACTGTGCTCTTCTATTTGAATTATCTCTAGAAAAAAAACATTGTTTCTAGAAGTGTCTTGCATATAATCCCTTTTCAGATGACCTTGCTTACCACAATTACAACATCTGACATTTTGATTTTTCTAAATTTTTAAAAATTTTTAGAAATCTCCCATCCAAGTATCATCTTAAACATGAGATCCAATATCAGCTGTATTTCTAATCCATTCATCTATTGGTGCTGATTTTGCCTTTAAAGGCCTAATTACTCTTTGCATTCAGAATTAGCATTTCAAAAGTCAAAGATTCAATTAATATTCATCTGACTTCTGGATCTGATACTATTCTACTTACAGCTGAAGTCAATCTTTGCAAAAAATCAGTGAAGGCTTCTTTTGGGTCTTGTATAATGTAGCATGAATTCTAATTGGTCTTAACAATAAAAACCCAGAGTCAGATATCGAGGGTGAGAGCTGAAAGTTCAGTGAAGTAAAGGAGCCAGCCACTAGGGAGACTTCTTACCTCTACCAAATTCTCAGACAGAAAGGAGGCTGAGCTCCTGTCTCCTCCCGCCTTATATTACTGTCTCCACCTCCCTAGTGCTAGGATTAAAGGTATGAGCTTCCCATGTGCTGGGATCAAAGGCATGATCCTCTCTAGTGCTGGAATTAAAGGCGTGAACCTCTACCATCTGGCTCTGTTTCTCTTTTAGACTGGATCAATCTTGCGTAGCCCAGGGTGGCCTTGAACTCCTGATCTTCCTGCTTCCTCCTCCTAAGTGCTGGGATTAAAGGTGTGTGCCACCACTGCCTGGCCTCTACGGTTAACTAGTGGCTAGCTCCGCACTCTGATCTCCATCCAGGCAAACTTTATTTGTTAGAGCACAAACATAATATCATCACATTATAATTTTAGTGAACGACTATGACCTCTTTCCTGATTTTTTTTTCAAACTTCCCCAGCATTCAAAGCTGCTAAATGCCATGGGGCCAATGTGGGATCATCAAATCCAAATCGTCTTTCCAAATCAGCATATTGGCCTTCACTGAGGAAATGATCTTGGATATCAATACCTCTATCCCTATTTCATTGTTGAATGGCCCTAGTTTCCTCTTTCCACCATGTTCTCCATTGTAACTGAGGACCAGTTTCCAATACTGCTGTAGCTAAATCTTTCCAGTCTTGGGGGATAATTCTGTTTTGAGTTGCCCATGAATTTTACATCTGCTTTACATAGGGTGAATGCATACCATATGAAACGACCACTTCCTTAAATCACCTCAAATCTAATATTTCTATAGGATTCCATTTAACTTCTATATAATCTTGGGGGTGCCTATCATCTGCTGATCATTTTTGTATGGTAACTGGATAAAATAAGTTTGCTTTTCTAATAACCTTGGGCCACCCCTCTTCAGTTTCATCATGCAGTGGTGCGGTAGGTTCTGGTCTAAATTCCTCTGTGTTTGAGTATTTTTCTTACTTTCACTAGTAGGTCTTTCAAAGCTTGTATCTTAGCAATAGTTAGTCTAAGGCTTGTATCTTATCAGTCAACTTTTCATATTTGGTACAGTTATCAAATCACTTTTTTGTAGTTTTTTTTTGTTGTTGTTGTTGTCATTGTTTTGTTTTGATGTTGGTTTTTCAAGACAAGGTTTCTCTTTGTAGCCTTGGCTGTCCTGAAACTCACTTTGTAGACCAGTCTGGCCTCAAACTAAGAGATCAGCCTGCTTCTGCCTCCCAAGTGCTGGGATTAAAGGCCTGTACCACCACACCCAGCTTCAAACCACTTTTTGAAGGATAAATTATGAATTACCAAACTGATAGTAGTTATAATTAACATTATGCCAATCCTAGCTAAGTCAGTCATCCCTTCATTTACGTTTTCCCTTTTCAAATTATCCATAGCTGCACCATACATGTTCCTAACACCCTGTGTTGTGATATTTCCCATTCTTCATGTGGGAAAGACTTTTCTTTTTTAATATAACCTAACTCTCTCATTAAGAATTTCCCATGTGGTTCACCCAATCTGCTGACTTTTCAGTCTGTCCACATCAGTGGTGAGTGTGAAGGCAGCTATGGGTGACACAAGGGGGCGCAGTTGCAGAGGGGTACCCAGGCAGCTGGGCTGGCTTGGTGGGCACTGAGGGTGAGGGTGGCAGGGGTGCAGCAGGCAAGGGCACAGTGGGAGCCGAGGGCATGGCAGGTGCCAGAGCTGCTGCCTGACAGAGCCTGTGCTGGGTATCTGTGGCTACAACTGCAATGTCTGCAGAATCGTGTGGCAATGGAGTGCCCTGCGTGCACATGTGGAGTATTAGCAGCAGCAGAAGCCTGAGCAGGCTCTGTAGGTGGGTGCATGTGGCTTTGGCCCAGGGAGTGGATGCAGGGGAACTCTAGAAGCTCTAGAAGCCTGGGACCTATGGTGAGAGTGTGGTTGGGGGCAGTGGTGGGAAAAGCTGCCCAAGGAGCCCAAGGGGTGGCTGCAGCAGTGTATGTGTGTGTTTGTGTGTGTGTGTGTTTGTGTGTGTGTGTGTGTGTGTGTGTGTGTGTGTATGTGTTTGTGAGAGAGAGAGAGAGAGAGAGAGAGAGACAGAGAGAGACAGAGACAGAGACAGAGACAGAGACAGAGACAGAGAGGTGGCTTCAGAAGCATCCACGTGATGTCATGTCATGTACTGGGCATCAAATGTTTTTATCTAAGTTGTTCTATTAACAATAAAGACTCGGGAGTTAGATATTGGGGTGAAAACCTGATAGATCAAAGAAGCAGCGGAGGAGCTACCATGGGGGCCTGGTTTATGAAGTTTCAGAGAGAAGTTTGAGAGTCCCTCAATGATTCTATCAGGGTCATTTGCTATTTTGACTTGAGAACCTGTGGTTCTGATCAGTTGGGATTGAAGAATCAGTTGTGATTAGCAAGATGGCAGAATCACTGAACGCAAACCTTTGCTTTTCTGGGACAGTTGATGCTGGTCAGCTGGGGCTGAGATCAGTGGCGATTAAGAAGAGATCAGGATCACTGAGCCAAAGGCTTCTGAGATGTGTTTCCTCAGAGTCAGCACATGCAAGCTGTGTTCAGAAGGGGCCAAGGTTGTACCTTGTGCTGGCAGCCAAACTTGGTAATATGTAAGAGTCTCCCAGATGGTACTATTTTTGAAGGCACAATGGGGTCATGGAGAGCAGCTGAGGCTTGGCACTGTGAGAGCCCAGGAGAGTCCATTGGTGAAAGTGCAGGCCAGTTGCAGCAGAAGACTCTAGCATTTTGGAGATGCCAGTACCATGAACAGCAGTAGCTGTGGAATGGAACCAACCTGAGCCTAGGAGACAAGCTGTGCATGCTCCAGAGGGCCAGAGTAGTGACCCAGGCCCTTTGGAGGAGCCCAGAAGATCATGAATGAATTCCAGATACTGGATATTTAATGAATTACATTGTTGGAGTTTAGTTTGATCTGATTGTGACTGTGTCCTGGTTCTTCCTTTTTGAAATAAGAAAATATTTAACTTAATTTTTTTTTTTATTTTATAGGAGCCCACAGTTGAGAGACTTTTGATTTTAAAAGAGAGTTTGGATTTTAAGAGTATAGAGTCTGAATTAAAATATATATTTAGACTTATTTTTATTATTTGATGTGTATGAGTGTTTTGCCTGCATGCATATCTGTGCGCCACACATGTCATATGTGTGTCTGTGCCTGAGGAGGTGTGAGCCTCCATGAGGGTGCTGGAAATCAAACATGGGTCCTTTGCAACAAGTGCTCTTTTTTTTCTTTCCTTTTATTAAAAATAGATTTTTTTCCCCATTTTTTGGCTTTTCAAGACAGGGTTTGTCTGTGTATCCCTGGCTGTCCTGGAACTCACAGTGTAGACCAGGCTGGCCTTGAACTCAGAGATTTGCCTGCCTCTGCCTCCTGAGTGCTGGGACTAAAGTCGTATACCACCACCACCTGAGAAAAAAAATTGATTTTGTTTTTTTTTTTGGTTTTTCGAGACAGGGTTTCTCTGTGTAGCTTTGCGCCTTTTCCTGGAACTCACTTGGTAGACCAGGCTGGCCTAGAACTCACAGAGATCCGCCTGGCTCTGCCTCCCTAGTGCTGGGATTAAAGGCATGCGCCACCAACGCCCGGCAAAAATTGATTTTTTTTTTAACAAAATAAAAATATGATAAAACAAAAACCATCATATCAAAGTTGGACAAGGCAAACCAACAGAAGGAAAAGAGCTCCAAGAGAAGGTACACAAATCAGAGACCCACTCATCCACACACTCAGGAGTCTTACAAAAACACTAAACTAAAAGCTATCTGCAGAGGACCTGGCACAGACCTGTGTGGGCCCTGCGCTTGCTGCTTCAGTCTCTGTGAGGTCATATGAGCTCTGCTCAGTTGACTTAGAGGACCTTGCTCTCCCGGTGTCCTCCATCCCCTCTGGCTCCCACACTCCTTCTGCCTCCTCTTCTGTGGGGTTCCTTTAGCTGTGAGGGGAGGATCTGATGAAGGCATATCATTTAGAGCTGCATGTTCCAAGGTCTCTCTGTCTGTGTAACGTCTGGTGGTGGATCTCTGTACTTGTTCCCATCTGCTGCAGGATGAAGCCTCCCTCATGATGGCTGACTAAGGCACTGATCTATGTGTGTAGCAGATATCATTAGTAGTAATTTTATTGTTACTTCTTTTCTTTTTAGACCAGCAGTATTTGATTTTATCCTAAGTCTCTGGTTCTTAGTCACCCAAGCAGTGTCCCGTATGAGCGCCACATCACGGAGTGAGTGGGCCTTAAGTCAAATCAGACAAGGCTTGGTCACTCTCACAAGTTCTGAGCCACCATTCCACTGGTATATTTTACAGACCGGACAGATTTTAGATCAAAGGTTTTGTGGCTGGGTTGGTGTTTACCTTTCCCTTTTGGTAGCCTGCAGAGTGCCTTCCCGTACCAAAGACACTAGCACATGAGCGTGAAGGCGCTATGGAGACACCAGCTTGACTTCTCCATGTTCAGTGAGTTGTGGGGGTGTCACAACAAGTGCTCTTAACCACTGAGCAAACTCTACAGCCCCGAGATGGAATTTTTTAGGTGTTTGAATTTGTAAGACTGTGGGACTTTTTTAAGTTTGTAAAATGTTTTATATTGTGATGTTGATATTAATGTGTAATCCCGGGGATAAAAAAGCAGGGGAAGGTTGTGCTTTACAGTGATGTGTTTGTGTGTCGTGCTGACAGTGGGTCAGTTATGCTGGGTAATTTTATGTCAACTCAACATACGATAAAGTCATCTGAGAGTAGAGCACTTCAATTAAGAAAATGCTTCCATAAGATTAGGATGTAGGCAAGCCTGTAGGGCATTTTCTTAACTAGTGATTGATGAGGAAGTCCCCAGCCCATTGTGGGTGGTGCCATTCCTGGGCTGGTGGTCCTGGGTTCTATAAGAAAGCAGGCTGAACAAGCAATAAAGAACAAGCCAGTAAGCAGCACTCCTCCATGGTCTCTGCAATCAGCTCCTGCCTCCAGGTTCCTGTCCTGTTTGAGTACCTGTCCTGACTTCTTTTGATGATTAACAGTGATATGTAAGTGTAAGCCAAATAAACCCTTCCCTCCCCAAGTTGCTTTGGTCATGGTGTTTCATCACAGCAGTAACTAAGCCACAACAATCTTATTGTTTTATATATACAGACATTCCATATCCACGTATGTCTGTACACCACTTGTGTGCCACCTGGTGCCCACAGAGGCCAGAAAAGGACTCAGACCCCCTGGAATTGGAGTGACAAATGGTTGTGAGCCACCAGGTAGATGCTGGGAATCAAATCTGGGTTTTCTGCAAGAACCTGCAGTGCTCCTAAGAGTTGAAAAATCTCTCCAGGCTCTTGGGGAATGCTTTATAGCCAAATCACAACAGAAGTCTTCCTAAACAGCCAACAGCTCTTGGCTATCTGTTTGATCCAAGAACAAGGTGATAAGCAGATAGGAAGTTTGATCTCATGAGTAGGGTTTTTCACATTGAGTGTGAAGGTACACATTTATAATCCCAGCACTTGGGAGGCAGAGGCAGAATTGATGTGAATTTGAGGCCAGCATGGCCTACATAGTGAGTTTTAGGTCATCCTAGGCTACAGAGTGAGATCCTGTCTTAAAAAAACAGAAACAAAAGCCTAGAGCGATGGCTCATCCACCAAGAATTTCTGTTGCTCTTTCAGAGGACCAAAATTTAGTCCCAGCATCCATGTCCATCAGCACACAAATCCTCATGTAACTCCAGCTCCAGAGGATCCAACACCCTTTTCAGGTCTTGGTGGGTGACACAGGCCTTTCTTTGGACTGCCAGCTCCAGAATAATAACATGGAAACTTTTTTTTTTTATTAATTATGAAAGCTTGGCCTTAGCTTAGGCTTGTTCTCAACTAGCCTTAAAACTTAAATTAACCCGTTTATATTAATCTACATTCAGCTATTATGGCTTGTTATCTCTCCTCAGCACCATATATCCAACTTCCTTCTTGTCTAGTTGGTGAAACCCCTGCCTTTCAGATTCATCCCTGAGTTCCTCTCTCTCCCCAGAAGTCCTGCCTATTCTCTTCTGCCCAGCTATTGGATATTCAGCTCATTATTAAACCAATCAGAAGGTGCCTTAGGTACATGAGGTAAAATAGACACTGTTGTGTGATATTTTGTTTGTGTTCTGACAAATAAAGCTTGCTTGGAGTCAGAGGGCATTACTAGCCACTAGTTAACCATAGAGGTCTGGAATTCTGTCCATGGGAGACAGGAAGTGATAAGGCGGGGCAGAGAGAGGATCTAGGCCCTTTTTGGTCAGAGGAGTGGTAAAGGTAGGAAGCAACTGGCAGCGGCTCCCCTGCTTCTCTGATCTTTCAGGTTTTTACCCTGATATTTGACTCCTGATTTTTATTGACAAGATTAATTAGATTTACGCTTCATCTGATGCCCAACATGGGGCTTCTTTTGTTGTTGTTGTTTGTTTGTTTGTTTGTTTGTTTTTTCAAGACAAGGTTTCACACATTTTCACAGTGTATAAAAAGATTACCCTGCAACAGGTGGGTATCCGTTCACATGTGACATACATATATATGCACATAAATAAGTCTTAAAAATAGAGTAGGATTTGCCAAATGCCAGATTTCACTATAGGAGAGCTAGGTAGGGACCCATGCCGAAGGCCACACCACAGATGGCCTTTTTCAGGGGCAATAAAAATATTTGCCCCAATTATTTATGCCTAGGGGTGGGGCATGGTGCTATGGGGCCCAGTGTTTGCTGGAAATCCACTTTCTTCTGGGGAGTAACATGACAAACAACCTAGTCAGCATGTAATAAAGTTTGGAGATGAAACAGAGTCAGATGCAAGGTCCTGTCTTGTTTGCAAGATCTGAGATGGCCCCAGGATGATGCACAGGAAGAAAAGCCACCAGGGAGCAGAAACAAAAAGCTTTCCTCAGTAGAGTGGGGAGGCCCTGTGGTTTGTGCTGAGCTTTTTTTTGGGGGGGGGGCACCACCCAGCTCCAAAATAATCACACAGAGACTTATTCTTTCTTATGAATGCCTGGCCTTAGCTTGGCTTATTTCTAGCCAGCTTTTTTTTTTTTTTAAACTTAAATTATCCCATCTACCGTTTGCCTCTGGGTTTTTATCTTTCTCTATTTCTGTGTATCTTTTCTTTACTTCTTACTCCATGTCTGCCTGTGTGTCTGGGTGGCTGGCCATTGGCATCCTCTTCTCTTTTTCTCTGTCTACCTCTGCCTGCCAGCCCCGCCTATCCCTCTCCTGCCTAGCTATTGCCCATTCTGCTCTTTATTAGGTCAATCAGGTCAATCATGACAAAATCCACCTGATTTCACAGGATGGAGGGCATCTAGGACCCATCTAGTCCCTCTAGGACCACAGACATCTTCCCTGCACGAAGTCTTGTCCCTAGGGCCCGACGATTATATCTTTACAGATAGGGAAACTGAGGCAGGAGAGAAGCATTTGCCCAAGAAATGGGCCATGCTGAGCGACTTCTGTAAGGCATGTGTGTGAGTGTGCATGCATGCGTGCGTGCGTGAGTGTGTATGTGTGTGTTTCTAAGTGCAGACAAGAACATCACACTGCCGTTAGTGCTGGAACACCAGTCCCTGAGGGTAATGTGGGTTGGACTCCAGGAACTGTAAACAGCTTCGAGGAAAGTGAGAAGGATTGAAAGGCCTGGAACACTTCATGGCAACTGCGCACGCGCGGCACCCGGCACACCGCGCGGCCTAACAGAGCGCCCGCAGGAACCCAACTCAAGGTTCCAATCCAATCTGCGGTGTGCCTGTACCTCTCTACGGCCCGCCCCCACCGCACGGCCTGCTGGGACTTGT
>CABHPP010139394.1:0-40547 GCA_902168425.1 Peromyscus attwateri | reverse complement strand
CGTGCACAGTGAGCGGAGTTCCGTGACCCCACAGCCAGTGAGCAGGGTGAAGTCCTTAAAAAACAAAACAAAACCAAACCACAAAACAAAACAAAAAAGCCAGCACAGCACAGGGAGACAGTATCACAGAACCATTTTGAGATCCAGACAGAACTGGTAAAGAAAGCTGCTTTCATGAAATTTGAGATCAGAAATGTCTTGTGGGAAGTGACATTCAGTAGGGGAGGAGGAAGACAGGGTGCTGTGACTAGGCTTATGGTGACAGGCAGCCATGAGGACAGAGGCCTATTCAGCAGTTCTTAGGGGTTCTGGCGGGCTCAGGTGGGCCTGCAAAGCTGGCATGGTGACATGCCTGAAAACTGATTGGGGTGTTCACTCAAAGTGGAGCCTGAAAAGGGGGCACTCTTGCCTGGAGTTCCGAGAGCAGCTGCTACTGGAATTCTGGAAGCATGAATTTTAGGAGGTGCAAGGAAAAGTAAGTAGGGAAATGGACCCCCTGCCCAGCACTCAAGGCCCTGCCCCTGTGCTCTGACTGCTGGGTGGCCGAAGCTCTTGGTGGGCACCTGGCCTGGAAGGTGTTCTGGCTGGTGTCCAGACTTAGGATGCCTGGTGACAAGGATGGAGACCACAGTGGCCCGCCTCTGACATTCACACATTGTCAGCACTCTCCGCTCATGAATTCATGATTCACCACAGTCACTTGCCAAATGACCCAGCTCTAGAGCCACAGCAGCTGCACCGCTGGTGACAGAGCAGGCTTGGGAGGCTCGGGGGTGAGATGACAAAGAGAGTTAGCCGTGAAGAGGTCTGGGAAGGGAAAGGTGGAACCTCCATGCTATCTGTCCTGGGAAGTACCAGGGCTTTCCTAGGACATCGCTGATGTCCCTGAGGGCGTAAAACTGAGACTCACTCCATTGGAGGAATACATGTTATGCCAATTCCTACAGAGATGGTCACCTTGGCCTGATTGTGACAGACCACCCTGTTTTAGTTAGGGGTTCTATTGCTGTGGTGAAACACCATGACCAAAAAGCAAGCTGGGGAGGAAAGGGTTTATTTGACTTACATTTCCACATCACTGTCCATCACAGGACAGGAACTCAAACAGAGCAGGAACCTGGAAGCAGGAGCTGATGTAGAGGCCATGGAGGGGTGCTTCTTACTGGCTTGCTTCCCATGGCTTGCTCAGTGTGCTTTCCTATAGAACCCAGGACCACCAGCCCAGGGATGACTCCACCGCTAATGGAGGCTATCATTTATTCTTTAATCAATCACTAATTAAGAAAATGCCTTACAGCTGGATCTTATGGAAGCATTTTCTCAATCAAGGTTCCCTCCTTTCAGATAACTCTAGTTTGTCTGTCAAGTTGATATAAGACTAGCCATCACACACTCCAAGTCACGCCACACCCACCTAAGAGTCTACCCAAATCTTCCCTATGTTCTTGCATACTCTTGGGTTACTGCACTATAGTCCCTACACACACATATAAAGGAAATTTTCTTTTGGGGAAATGTTAATCCCAAAGATGAGAGGAAAAAGACCACTGACTCAAATCATCATGGCCAAATTAATTAAAGCAAGCATTTAATTAAAGCAACCTTTTTTTATTGGTGTACATGAGCTGTCTCTCCCTAAAAGTAGGGTTCAAGAGATCAGTCTTGGATGTGAGGAAGACAAGTTTTTATAGCTCAGGGGTAGGGGTTTCCAAATGGGGGATTTGGTAGGCAAAACAGGGTTACAGGAGCAGAACATAAGCATAACAAATTAAACATAACTACCTTCTAATACAAAGACAAGATTGCAAGGTGGTTTTAACAAGGCAGTCATAACAATGGGTAGTCACAACAACCTTTTGAAACAAAGGTAGGGTTGCAAGATGGGTTTGAAACAAAGAATGGTTGCTGTTTCCTGAAACAGGTGGTACAGAACCATTTGTAGTAAAGGTTACAGGTGGGGCATAGCCTAATCCTTGAGAAACAAGTCTAATCATAAACAGGAATGAACCTAGTTTGTCTTTACTGTAAGATTTTTTTTTTAAATTTATTTATTTATTTATTTATTTATTTATTTATTTATTTATTTATTTATTATGTATACAGAAGAGGGCACCAGATCTCATTACAGATGGTTGTGAGCCACCATGTGGGTGCTGGGAACTGAACTCAGGACCTCTGGAAGAGCAGTCAGTGCTCTTAACCTCTGAGCCATCTCTCCAGCCCTATAAGATAGTTTTTAAGCCCAAGATAGAGACAGGCTGGTTCATGAGAAATACAGCAAGCCACCGGGTGGTTTGAGGTCACAGGAATGAGGATTTGGCATGGAAGGATGTGGACCAGGGACAGGTGTGACCCAAGATATACAGTGGAGATGTGGAAAGACCTTTTCCCTCCCACATGTCTCCCTGCAGATGGAGAGACAGAAAAGGTGCTCAGAGTACCCGGTGCCCCTTGTGCATGGGTGTCAATTGTGGCAGCAATCAGAAAGGTGACATTGTGGCACTCAGTGGCATGCTGATATCCCGTGGCTGCCACAAACATGCCTAGTGAGAGCCACTTGTGAGCTGACTTTCCTGAGAGCCAAGAACTGGATCAGAGTTAAATACGGACCCTTCCTTAGGTGGTAATGGGGTGGACCTTGGCTTAGTCACTCTTTTGGTTTGGTTTTTCCCAAGCAGACCTAAGACTAGGATTCGGGTGCAAGAATAGTTGGCCCTCTGTATCTGCAAGTTCCTCTTTGTAGATTGAAGCATCTGAGGATCAAACTATTTGGGGGAAAATGCATCTATACTGAATATACTAAAGAATTTTTCTTGTTATTCCCTAAGCAATACAATGTTAGAACTATTTACATACTGTTATCATTTGAAATTTTAGTGACTCTTCCCAGGGCTCCTGTTAGAAGCTCTGTCCTGGCTTGGCACTGTTGAGAGGTGTGGCCTAAAGGGAAGGCTTGGGTCACTGGAGATATACCCTGGGAGTGGGTGTGGAACCCTGGTCTCTTGCTCCTTGGCCATGAGAGTACTCCTCTCATGATGCATTGTCCTACCACAAGCCCAAAGCAACTGGGACTAAAGGATCACAGACTGAAGGCTCCCAAACTGAGTCAAAACCAGCCTTGGCTTTCTCTCAGTTGATTGTCTCAAGTGTTTGTCCCAGTGATGGGGAGCAGACTCGAATAAGCACTTCTAGGTATGCGTGTTACAGCTTATGTAGCGGTGATCTGAAGTACACAGGAGGTTGAAGGGAAACTATATATAGTCACAACACTATATAGTCAGGACCCCCATTTTACACAAGGGACCATGGATTTTAGTATTCAGGGGTTCCTGGAAGTAAATCCCTGCATCCCCTGAGGGATGACTACAGTGTGTTTGTGATGGAATCCTGGACAACTCCAACAGGGGAGTGGGATTGGGGAGAAGGTACAGGGCAGGGTGTCAGGTAACCAGTGTGGGCAGCCAGGAAGGAGGAAGACTGGGCTGTGGGGAAGGAAAGAAAGAAACTTGAAAATACAAATTACAGAAAATAGGCAAAAGGAAAAAGATCCCCACCACCTAGAGGCTATCATTTATTCTTTAACATATATGCTTACAGAACAGTTAAAATGCCAGTAAAAGGGGCCGGGGAGATGGCTCCGTGGCTCAGGTGTTGGCTGCACAAACAGACCTGGAGTTGGGATCTCCAGAACCTACGTGGGTGATGAGCGGGCATGGCTGCCACCTCCAATTCTAGTCCGAACCTACGTGGGTGATGAGCAGGCATGGCTGCCACCTCCAATTCTAGTCCGCAGAAGGCAGAGACAGGGGACCCCCAGAACCAGGCTGACTAGCCAGGCTCGCCACATCAGCAAGCCCTGGGTTCAACTGAGAGAGCCTGCCTCAGTGAAAAAGGTGGGGAGTGATCAGGGTCATCAACCTAAGTCTCTGCATGAATTCACATACGTGTGCATGTGCAGTGGGCCCACACATATGTGAACATGAATGCACACACCCGAAACTAATACTAAGCACACATGAAGACAAATGTCAAATGGTGAAAGGTGAAGAAGACAGTTAACAAATTGTTTCTCTACTGTGATACCAAATCATAAAATTGTACACGGACTGAAAAGTATTTAAACGCAACATGCCAAGCTGGGTGTGGTGGCACATACCTTTAATCCCAGCACATAGGAGGCAGAGGCAGGTGGATCTCTGTGAGTTTGAGGCCAGCCTGGTCTACATAGTGAGTTCCAGGACAGCCAAAGCTATGTAGAGAGACCTTGTCTCAAAAACAAACAAAAAAGCCACACACACACACACACACACACACACACACACACACACACATACACACACACACACACACTCACACTCAGACACGGAACACACCAAAAATGTTAACAGGGCTAATCTATGGATCAAAGGCTTAAGAAGAACTGTTATTTTCTTATTTCCTTCATTTTCCACAATAGATGCAGAGATTTTATAACCAGAAATGAAGAGCCATTTTAGAAGGTAATCATGGTTATTGTTGAAGTGAGAAACAGTTGGGCATCCGTGTGGGATGGATGAGCAGCTTATTTCCTGTCTGGTGACTGTGGCTGTTGTGTTGTTTTGAGCTCTGCTCCCCTATAGAAAAAAAAATCAAATCAGATTGTTATTCAATTCCCTGACATTAACACATGACATTTCAGGGGTGCGTATGCCCTGTGGTCAGTTGATTGGCATGGGGATTATGCCATTGGGGGAATGAGTATGGAATTTGCTAGGTGCTTTGCTCTAGTAATCAGGACTTTATCTCTAAGCTAAGAGAGAGGATTGAGTTCCTTAACAATGATCAGAAAATGCTTTTAGGAAGATTCCCTTCCTAAGCAACAATTTCTTAAGTTTTCAGTAAACACGTGGATCACCCTGGTCAGGGGATACCTGCCAAGAGCTTGGAGGCTAAACACCTTTGCCTTCAAAATCAACAAAAGAATGTCATAGGGTCTATAGAGAAAAATTACCTAAAAGAGAAAAAAATAATGAAGGGGTGAGTGCTGTTATTCATGATATGTTGGCAAGGTTCTCTGGCCCTAGTCCTTTTTGTGGGGACTTTGATTTTCCTCAAGTGGCAAGACTTTCGTCACCAGCCACCAGAGCATTCCCTGATGGCTGGAAGGGACGGTTTGGAATTTAGGTCTTAAAACCAGATTCACAGTACTGGGTATATTGCAGCATTATGGAGCAATTGTAAATTCTGTTTGAAAGTTTGTGGTTGGTTGGTTGAATTAGAAGGGAGATGCTTCCTGTAGGCTTCCAGAGAGAAAGTGTCCTAGCTCTGATGTCCTTCTGGGGCTGCTTGTGAGCCCAGGACATCCGTGGTGTCTTAGGTACTTTTCTATTGCTGTGGAGAGACACCACAACCAAAGGAACTTATAAAATAGAACATGGCAGGAAGCATGGCAGTTGGCAGGCATGGTGCTGGAGCAGTAGCTGAGAGTTTACATCTGGTCCACAGGCACAAGGCAGAGAGAAAGAGTGACTGGACCTGGTGTGGGCTTTTTGAAACCTCAAAGCCCGTCCCCAGTGACACACCTGATAATTCTTCCCAAAACAGTTCCGTCAACTGGGGACCAAGTATTCAAACATATGAGCCTACAGGGGCCATTCTCATTTCAAACCACCACACCTGGTGTGGCCCAGTACTACACCTGTTGTCATGCCCCAGAACTTACACCTGTTGGGACTTGATAATAGAATTGCCATTTTCTGCAATTCCTTAGGAGCCCTAATTCTCGGGGACAAGGGAATGATTGCATTATTGTGTGAGGCTCAAAGGATTTCAGACTGAAGGTAGAAATATCCTGCATGAAGACAGAAATTATGTGTCTATGTTGACTAAATATAAGATCAGAGTCCAGCACATCATCACCACTAAATAAATATTAGTTGACTAAACAGATGAGGAACAGAGTTTCTCTCAGTGCCATTTTACCCAGTTGATTATGTGGCTCCTAATACATAGCATATTGTGTATATTTTATTTTTCCCTATTCTTTTTTCTTTCTTTCTTTTTTTTTTAAGATTTATTTATCTATTATGTATACAGTGTTCTGTCTACATGCCAGAAGAGGGCACCAGATCTCATTACAGATGACTGTGAGCCACCATGTTGCTGGGAATTGAACTCAGGACCTTTGGAAGAGCAGCCAGTGCCCTTAACCACTGAGCCATCTCTCCAGCCCCTCTTTTTTATTTTTATTATTTTGTATCCACATGTGTCTGTGTGGGTGTGTACCATGTATGGGGGAGAGGTATGCCCATGCAGGCTAGAAGTAGGTGTTGGATCCCCTGGAGCTGGAGTTATAGACAGTTGTGAGCTGTCTGACATGGATGCTAGGATGTTTCTTGTGACCTTTTACACACAGTGTTTCCAGATTAACCAAATGATTGAATCGGAAATTCTCTTTTCTGGATAAAGTTTGATCCTGAGTCTTCATCCTTCTGCCTCTTGTGGATTCTTTCTGATGTCAAGCTCTGGAGTTCCTAAAGAAGCCTTTGCTTATTCTTTGCCTTGATCTGAGTGTTGATGCCCTCCAATTCACATGTTGAATGCTCACACCTAGTGTGACAGAATTAAGAGGTGAAGTCTTTAGTAGGCAGTCAGGTTGTGAGAGTTCTGAGCTCACAAACGGGATTAGTGAGTGTTCTTTTTTTTTTTTTTTTTTTAAAGATTTATTTATTTATTATGTAAACAGTGTTCTGTCTGCATATACACTTGCAGGCCAGAAGAGGGCACCAGATGTCATTACAGATGGTTGTGAGCCACCACGTGGTTGCTGGGAATTGAACTCAGGACCTCTGGAAGAACAGCCAGTGCTCTTAACCGCTGAGCCATCTCTCCAGCCCCCGAGTGTTCTTATTTCATGTCTGTTGCTGTGGTAAAACATTATGACAAAAAGCAATTTAGGAGAAAAAGAGTTTAATTTAAATTTACAATTCCAGGTTATAGTGGGCCAAACATTGTGGCAAAGTCAAGGCAGTCATATCACATCCACAGTCAAGAACAGAGAGAAATGAATGCATATATACTTGCTTGCTTGTGCTCCACCCAGTTTCTCTGTTTTACATAGTTCAAGACTCCTTGCCAGGGAATGATGCTGCCCACAGTGGACTGGATCTTGCCCTTTCAATTAATTTAAGACAACCTACAAACATGCCTACATGCATACCCAATGTGGATAGTCCCTCACTGAAACTCTCTTCAGGTGATTCTAAGTTGTGTCAAGTTGACAATTAAAGCAAGAAAGCCTGTTAGTCTCTTTCGCCACAGAAGGACACCGGGTCTATCTCCCACTGCCTTCTATCCCATCAGGATGCTTAGAAAGTACAATCTGTGCGTGAAGGACATAGCTACCACCACAAGTGGACAAAGGGCGAGTAAACACTGGAGCACTAATTTGCTTCCCATTAAAAGCATGCTTTAAGTCTAGGGAGATTCCTCAGGAGGTGGTGCAACAAGTCTTTCTTGGTACCACCAGCTCTGAAATAACGACATGGAGACTTCTTATTAACTATGAAAGCTTGGCCTTTGGCTTAGACTTGTCTCAACTAGCTCTTATAATCTAAATTAACCCATTTGTATTAATCTACATTCTGCCATGTGGCATACCTCTCTTCCATCTTGTACCTCCTGTTTCCACTCCATGTCTGGCTGCCAACTCCCCCTTTCTTCTTCCCAGAGCTCGCTTTGTCTGGAAGTCCTGACTATACCTCCTGGCTAGATAGTGGCCATTTAGCTTTTTATTAAACCAATCACAGTGACAAATCTTTACACAGTATAATCAAATTATCTCGCAAAATTTCCACCTTTTTGTCTAAATAAAAAGGAAAGGGCTTTAACTATATGCAATAACAACAATTGTCAGGTAAAAATTATATTTATAATATCTAGTTCGTTTGTATTTGGCAAATTTGGAGAAAATACTCCATTATCTATCCTATTTTGGTGAATCCAAAGTTTTGTATCTAATTCACTTTCTATCCTAACTTGTAATATCAACCCAAAACTATCTTTTTTAGACCTCAAAACATTTTCTTAGATAAACAATTTAAGCTTTTATGTCTCTCAACCTTATACACTTTACATCTCTTTTGTGAGTTTCTTTTCTGAATTTGGCAACAAGGAAAACTGTACCTATAACTATCTAATCTTCAGCTCCATAAGAGACCCAAAACATTACCTGAGTAAACAGAAAGTACAGAGCAAACAACTTCTAAAACTATAGAAATGGCAGAAACAGCTGTATGTATAATAAACATATATAATCTACAGAACAACCAAAAAGCACCCACCCCACCTCTTGGGAATGTAGGCATCATGTTCTTAAAATTACTTCCTGTTATCTGGGGGCAATGTTATCTTTAGGGGACCCTGAGAAAATTGGGATAATAATCAAGTCCTGGGAGAGCTAGCTGTATTATTTTTTTGTTTATTCTCTATGTGATGGAAAAGTGTAAAGCTATCTGAAGTCTTGGCTGGAGTAGTCTATGAGGCTGGACTATCTCAGGTAGCAGCTTTAAAGATGTTCTGGATGGAGAATTTTGAAGAAAATGCAACAGATGCATTCTGAGAAGCTGGATCACCTGGGCTACTTGTCTTCATTGGTGCTGGTCCTTTTGTTCTGAAAACACACAAACTTTTAAAGGTAACATATATATCTGCATTAACATAAGTATGGAATGTGAGGTGTGGATAAGTCAACTAAACATGACTTTCTGTTTTATGTTTGTGCTGTTAAAAGGCATCTGTCAACTTTATAAGTCCATTTGGACCATATAACCAAACCTCTGTCCATGCCATATGAAAGGATGGCATTTAATAAAAAGTCACGAGGACTCTGTAGCCAGCAAGATTTATCATGTTTCATCTAGTATCAGAGCAGTTCCCAGGCAGAGGGGTCAGCATGTAAGTCACCTGTCCTGTAGTCTTTCCTGGCTTCCTCCCTCATGTTTGCAGCCAAGATTCTCAGGAGGTCTCCCCCGATCAAATCTGATCTTTATTAATTTTGAAGGAATCCATAGATTTTTGTTTCCTATGGAAACAAAAGCATAACCTCTCCCCCAACACAACACATTGTCTGACTTCCATTCTGAAGCCAAGACATTTTTTAAATATATAGGTTGGTTTAATTTATCAGTTTCCATAATCCAGGGTCTCTCAGCAGCTATTGTTTTTTGTTCGTTAGCATTTAAAAAATTCAAAGTCAACAAAGCATCATACAGGATCTAGACACCCTGTGTATTTCCTGTTTTTATGTGGTTTATTCCCTTTATATTACTTTAGTCTCTCTTTTAGACTTCACTATTATTTTTAATCTATGTATTTATTTTTCTATACTCATATTCTTTTCTTTCTTCAACATCTAAGCACATTTTAAAGCATATTATATCTATTCAAAGGTTTTCTCTGTTTGGAACTGAGACAAAGCTCAAACTGTCAGGCTACCACTGCAAAGTGGCATTGTCGGCTAGCTCTACCCCCTCAGTTCCATGAGAGCCTAGCTTGATGTCAGCAGATACTGCCCCCCCAGCCATATTTACCTACCCCAGCTCTGGGAATTTGTGTCTGCCTGTGGCAGGCAATTGTACCCAGTGCTGGCTGCTCAAGAGCTTAGCTGTACAACAGAGCCTGTTAAAAGAGCTGCACCTTTGTATGCAGAGCCTACGGAGGTTGCCAGAAAGCTGGGCCAGGAAGTTGCATCCTCTGTGTTTGGATGCCATTTATAGCAAGTCTTTCTCTGTACCACCAGCTCCCAAATAATGACATGGAGATTTCTTATTAATTATGAAAGCTTGGCCTTTAGCTTAGACTTGTCTCAACTAGCTCTTATAATTTAAATTAACCCATTTGTATTAATCTACATTCTGCCATGTGTCATACCTCTCTTCCATCTTGCACCTCCTGTTTCCTCCCCCTTTCTTCTTCCCAGAGCTCTCTCTGTCTGGAAGTCCTGCCTATACCTCCTGGCTAGCTATTGGCCATTTATTAAACCAATCACAGTGACATATCTTTCTTTACACAGTGTAATTAAATATCTTGCAACATGGTGGTGCTTGTCATGCAACCGTAAGGACCTGAGTTCAAAACCCCAGAACCCATGTAAAAGTTGTGTGTGGTAGCATATACATCTTATAATCCAAGTTCTCAGCCAGGAGGCTAGGAGATGGAGACAGCAGAATCCCTGGAAGCTTGGGGGCCAGCTATCTTGGTGTACATAGCAGTAAACAAAGAGACCCTCTTTCAAACAAGGTTGGAAGATGAAGGCCCACACCTGAGACCGTCTTCTGACCTCCACACATGTAGCATGGCATGCACGCACACACAGAGAGAATGTGTGTGCACATGAGAGAGAGAGAGAGAGAGAGAGAGAGAGAGAGAGAGAGAGAGAGAGACTTAAAAAAAGCATGCTTTCTACAGCTTTGTCATAAAACACCAGATTAAGCCACAAGGCCAGAATGTCTATAGATCAAGAGCCACTTACGACTAAGCAAGCTAAAACTGGTGGTGTCCGAGATGGCCACACAAATGACAAAGATAAGGGGATTATTACCAAGGGAAAATGCCCTTGATAAGCCTCCAGAATCAACTCAAATGGCAGACAATCTGTTGGAGCAAAATAACAACATTTGCTCTTCATTAACTTAAACATCTCAAATTTTGGAGGACACACAGCTGAGCAATATGTGGTTAGCTTCCACCATAGACCACAGCTCTGATGTGTGGACTGTAGCTGTTCCCAGGGTAATTTGCAAAAAACTCTAAGTCCATTCTTGCTAAAAACACTGGCTCCTCAGTGGAGCCTACAGACAGTGATGGGTGACTCAAGTGGGATGAAAGACTTGTCTTCACAGTGTGTCTGTCCCCTCTTGCTGTCTTAACTCAGGAGTCGGACTCCGCTCAGCTCTGCAAGCAGAAATGCCCAACATATAAGCCTGTAATACAGGGTGAAATTAGCCTGTTGCCTTTTGGAGCAGACATAGCCCATGCACTATGTCGGCATGTCAAGCACCCATGGTCCCTCAGCCTTACCATGAGGCCAGGAGGCTAATGCAACATGATGATGCCAGCTGTGGAGGTAACTCAGCAAGTCACTGCTTTAGCTTGAGATCTTTGCACACAGGAAGGAGAGCATCTTTTGAAACCCATGTTTATGGCTAGTGGGCAGGTGCCAAACGTTAGCCCATCCCAGGAAATGAATAAAATGTCTGTCATTTGTTCAAAGAGCAGCTGGGTCACCCCTAGCTAAGGCCAGTTCCGTGGAGTTGATCTATTCTAGGTGAAGTCCCCACAAAGGATCTTGCCCTGTGTTGTTGATAGTGTGTGGGTTGGTCTCATTTCTACGATTTTCGTGTCTGTGGTTCCAGCCTGTGACCATGAGGAAGAAATCTTATCAGACATCAAGTCTGCTAGCACTTTGATCTTTGAGTGCCTGGTTGTGGGACTTTGAGCAGTAAGTTTCTGTGGTTTTTAAGTTACTCAGCCTAAGGTTTTTAATTATAGCAATGGAAACAGACTAAGTATGCTCTGGAGTATGTAACCTGTGGCTTGTGAGGTACATGTACATGCACCCCAATATGGCTACAAATGTGGCCCAACACAATTTTATAAACTTACTTAAAACATTATGAGATTTTTTTTTTTTTTTTTTTTTGGTTAACACAATCTTTAGATTGTTTGGAGACAGAGTCTTTTTTTTTTCTTTCTTTGAGACGGGGTTTCTCTGTGTATCTTTTCGCCTTTCCTGGAACTCACTTTGGAGACCAGGCTGGCCTCGAACTCACAGAGATCTGCCTGCCTCTGCCCCCCCCGAGTACTGGGATTAAAGGCATGCGCCACTACCGCCCGGCCAAGACAGAGTCTTAATACATAACCTAGGCTGGCCTGGAACTCACTTTGTAGACCAAGTTGGTTTTGAACTCACAGAGATCAATTTGCCTCTGCCTCCTGAGTGCTGGGATTTAAAGGTGTGAGCTACCACACCTGGCTAATTACAAGGTTTTGGGCATGAACTTTGTAGATGACAATATAACGGTGCAATGTCAAAAGGCTGAGCACACCTGCTTGAACCTTCCTGTGATCAAAATTTCCCATTAGAAGCTGTGTGCTCAGTATCTTTGAGAACACATTCCTGCCACTTGTTCCTGGATCCCCCTGGAAACAGAAGCTGGCTTGTTCAGAGTGGCTCCATGATGATGTGGCCTCTACCTGCCAGGTTGAGTGGCTGGGGCATTCTCTGTATCCTGGAGAGTATACCTCAATAAGCCCTACACAGAGATTCCTGACTTAACTGTGCTTCTGTGGTACCCAGACCAGGACATCCACTCTGAGCTATTCTTGTTTCTCCAGCTCCCTGGGAAGCTGGGAACCAACCATTTTCTTTTTCCATTTTGTAGTCCCTGAAGATCAAACCTTGTATGGGGCTTCCCTGGAATCAAGAGATAGTGGAGACACTATCTAGACGCTACATCTGCTTAGAGAACATCCCAGAATAAGCTGGTAGATGCTTCTGCTAGCTCCCTGTGGGCACAATACCTCAGCTCTACGTGGGGTTTGGTCAAGGGTGGTGATTGGTGACTGACAGGAAGATGCCATCCAAGGTGAAGCTGGAAAACAAAGCAGAGGCAGGTGGAGGTGGCTCGGCTTTCATGCCTGGGAGGGGGGTGGGTTGAGGCTGGGACGAAGCAGCCTTAGTTAATGAAGTCTTCCCTATCTCAGGGAACTCTAGTGGGAAGTAAAGTGGAACAAGAGAGGGAGGACCTGAACCAGACCATCACCCTGCTGGCTTTAGAGTGAGCAACACTGTTCTACCCAAGTCAGCGGCTCTGTAGATCCGAGCCCACACCAGAGGGGATGCCACCTAGATATCTCCCAGTGGTTGAGGGCTGTTTCCAGGGGCACTGTTTCTCAGTGAGCTCCCAGACCATTCAAAACCCTTCTACAGTTTGGATAGGAGATTGTTTGCACCATCAGGTAAAGGGAATAGGTAGGATGGGGTAGGCAGCCTCTGCACGGTGAATTTTATTGATATTGTACTGAGTGCTCGGCCTGCCCTAACCATACCACACCACAGTCCTGTGGAATAAGCATGGAGACCATTTTCACTTTACAAGGCAGGGAGCCAAGGAGGCCAAGACTGTTGCCCAGGATGGTACCACATCCTGGGGGTGGGGGGTGAGGGGTGAGGGGTGAGGGGGAGGTGGGGATGGGGATTTGAGACTTAAGTCAGCCTGGCTCAGAGCATTGTCCTACCACTGCCAAGGCATTTGGCATCTTACTGGGAACTTCCCCATGTGTGGTGAGGATGAAGGAAGACTCCTGCCTCTGGCATCTGGCCTTGCAATAGGCTCCTTCCAGCCAAGCATCCATGCCCTGGATACTGCTAGTCTCGCTGCGGGCAGCAGCAGGAAGATGCAGACTGTGCCCTCCCCATGGGAGATGCCAAGAGCCATAATCGAGCTGTTACACACACATTCTGTGAGTCTCCTGTGGGACTGGGAGGAGAGGCAGGTAACTGAAATTCAAGTTCATGTATACACTGGGAAGTGATGAGATTCCCATCGAGGGACTTTCCACTTTACCTCTGTGATAGAGAAGAGCACAAAGGGGTTAAACATTTTATCTAGATGGCTTTGCTTGTTCTGTAGAATTAATGGAAGATAAGCTAAAAGTTCATTTATAAGAGTATTAAAGGATAATTATTATGGAGTAAGTGCAGAGGGTCTAAAGGCATTATGATGCCAGACTTACAACAGAGAGCTAGAAAATAGGCTAAATGCATTCAATAATGCGTACCTGACAGTTCCCCTGCAAATTCCACTATACAAGAAAATCCCCCTCTTTTTTTTTCTGTTTTAATTTAGCTTCTGGTTAGGTCATCTGTGAACTTATACATTGGACCCAGTAACTTAAGAGTTTGAGGCCAATCCAAATAGGTGATCTTTTAATAGCAACAAAATAAAAAAAAAAAAAAGATTTTGTAGGAAATCTGCTTCAATCAGATTAGATGGAAAATGGGTAAAGCTGATTACAATCTTACTAAAGACAGTGTTTGTGCAGTATTTGTTTAAACAATGACATTACTTCTCATTTAACACACATTCTCTGGAGAAAAATCAGTAATTAATAAGAGGTCAATTTCAATTCCCTGTGCAGTCCTGACATGGCACAGGGTGTTATAAGCCATGTAATAGTGATTATCTCTACAGGAGGATGTATGCAGGTTATATGCACACACTGAGCCACTTCATGTCAACTTCTTGACCATTAATGAATTTTTGTTATTTACCAGATCCTGTTTTATTTGTTTTGGTTTTTTGAGTCAGAGTTTCTCTGTGTAGCCCTGGCTATCCTGAAACTCACTCTGTAGACCAGGATAGCCTCAAACTCAGAGATGCTCCTGCCTTTGCCTCTTGAGTGCTGGGATTAAAGGTGTGTGCCATCGCCTCCTGGCTGTTTACCAGGTCCTGGAATCAGGCTCCTTGGATACTGAAAGGCAGTGGTATTCAGATTTAGAGAGGTCATCAGATGGCCCTCAGGAGCCCATGACTCCACCACCAGCCTGATATGGACTTCCAGTCTTCAGAATTGGAAGGATATAAGTTTACTTTTTAAGATTTATTTTTATTTTTAACTATGTGTTTTGTGTGTGTGGCGGGAGCACTCTGTGCCCACAGGGGCCAGAATTGGGCACTGGATCCCCTGGAACTCGAGTCACAGGGAATTTATTGTGAGCCACCTGGTGTGGATGCTGGGATTCTATCTCAGGTCCTCTGAAAAGAGTAGTACATACTCTTCACTGCTGAACCATTTCTACAGTCCTACAAAATAAATTTCTGTTAAAAAAAATCACCCTTTTCCTTATTTCAATTTTCCCTCTTCTTGTTATGGGCACTTGGGCTGGTTGTTTTTTGTTGTTGATGTTTTTTTTTCAACTTGACACAAACTAGAGTCTTCTAGGAGGAAGGAACTTCAATTGAAGAATTGCTTCCATCAGAGTGGCCTATGAACGTGTCTGGGGGGATTTTCTTGATATGATTGAGGTGGAAGGTCCCAGCACTTAGAAGGCAGAGGCAGATAGATCTCTTTGAGTTCAGGCACAGCGAGGGCTACCTAGAGAGACCCTGTGTCAAAAACAAAAACAGACAAAGAACCAAAAAGAAAAAGAGTGAAGAAGCCCTAAGTAAAGAAAGACGAAAGAGAAGAAAAAGTTACTCAGGAAGGCAAGCAGATGCAACTTCATGGTGGCTCTGGGGTGACTCTCGTGACATGATTTTATGTGGCACTGGCTAAAATGATACGTCACCGGCTGAAGTGATATGTATGACTCCTGTGGGGGTGTACACTCCATTTTCTTTATCCATCTGCCTGTCAGTGACCCCTTAGGTTGTTTCCATATGGCTACTGTGAGTGATGTAATGAATATGGGACACATATCTGAGGTGCCAACTTCATTTCCTTTAGATACATACCTAGATGTAAGACTGCTAGATCATATAGGATTTTTTTGTTTGTTTGTTTATTTTCGAGACAGGGTTTCTCGGTGTAGCCTGGCTGTCCTAGATCTCACTCTGTAGACCAGGCTGACCTTGAACTCATAGAGATCCACCTGCCTCTGCCTCCCGAGTGCCGGGATTAAAGGCGTGTGCCATCACAACTAGCCATAAGAATTTTGTTTTTTTTGTAGCTATTTCATCTGTGGTTACTGAAGATTACATTTAGCATACCCAAAGAATTTGTTTGATTATTTTCTGTGTGTGCATGTTTTGTCTGCGTGCATGTAGATGTGTGTACTATATGCATGTCTGGTGCCCTTGGAGGTCAGAAGAGGGTCGGGTCCCCCAGAACAAGAGTTATGGATGGCTGTGAACCACCATGTGGGTGCTGGAAACTGACCTTGAGTCCTCTGCAAGAGCAACAAATGCTCTAAACTGCTAAGCTGTCTCTCCCGCCCCCGTACCCAAGTCTTAGCACTTCAGTTTGAGTTTAGTCTGCCTCAATTTCAATTTAAGAGAAGAGGAAGTTACTCAGAAAGGTGGGCAGAAGCAGTGGTACAAAGATGTTCCTTTAACAAGTGTGTTCCCTATGCTTTCACTTGTGGACACCACAAAGAGACAGTTTTCATTATAGAGGGTGCCCTTTAAATGAACAATTCTTTAGATGAATTGTTTTCTTAAATTATGTAGAAAGAACAAGGTGGAGTTAGAACCCAAGTTATAATGACAGTATCTTTCAGATCAATAATTTTAAAAGATATCTATTTGTCTCAAGCTGGATGTGGTGGTTCATGCTTGCAATTCCAGCACTGGGGAGGCTGAGACGAGACATGATGATGAGTTTGGAGTCAATCTATCTAAAATATATATATGTATGTATATATATATATATGTATGTATAATAGTTTCTTAAATCATAATGAAGAGAGTAGAGTTACAAACTGTTATTAGGGTAATAGTAACCTTTAAAATTGCAATGACCTTTATTGAAATCCTTGTTTCTTCATATGAGGCTGGGTTATTGACTTGCGTCTTTCCGCCTTGCCCTGAGGGACTCTGGGCATTTGTTGCAGACTAGGTCTAGTACTAGAGAACTGCCTCCGCTTTGGTCTGCCTAGGGACGTTTTAATTTCTCCCGTGCTTTCAAAGGACAACAGTCTGTCAGCTGTAAGATTCTCAGTTGGCAGTATTTTTTTCATACTCTGAGTACTCCAACTCATCTTCTGTTGACTTTCAAAGTTTCTGATGGGAAACTTCATATTACTGAAGACTCCTTGTGACAACTCACCTTTCACATGCTGATTTTACGGTTTTTCTCTCTTCATCTTTCAAAATTTCCGTTTAAGGGGCTGGAGAGATGGCTCAGTGGTTGAGAGCCCTGGTTCCCCTTGCAGAGCACCTGGGTTCAGTTCCCAGCATCCACATGCTGGCTCACAACCATGCATAACTCCAGCTCCAAGGGCTCTGATGTCCTCTTCGATCCTCTTTGCATTTCTGTGGGCAACATTGTTTTGGTTGCTTTTTCTCCTCTCCCATTTTCTCTGCTTTTGAAATTTATTTTATTTTATAGTATATTTCTCTTTTTAATTTTAGTGAGAATAATGAGAACAAAAACTGTAGGCCAGGTGGCCACATTTAACTGAGGGCTCACCAAATGACATCTTATCCAGTCCAGTGAATGGATCAACATTTAAGGATTTCTGAGGTGTTTTCAGTATCTTTCTGTTATGGCAATAAACTGCCATCGAAGTATTAACTTTTGTTTAATTCTTCCCTTGGGCTAAATCCCAGAGGGGCCCACAATGCCAGCGTCTCTAACATCTTCATGGCCTTTTCTTTGTTTGCGTTTCTTGTTAGTGCAGACCTCTCCATAAGATGTGTTCATGAAGGTTGTAATTCCCAGTCGTTGAAACAGGTTTCGTTGTTCTTAGGTATCATCTAGGATGAGGATAGGACACAAAGCTCATGTCTGGAGAAGGCCCATGGTTTTCAGGAAATGGGAGGTTTGTGGGTGACAGTCCCACCATGGCTGCAGAAAGCCAGGGACAGGTTGTATAGACAGGGAGGGGCTCAGAGTGACATTTAATCACTGGACATTAACAGGGGACATCTGTCACTGCCTTTCAGTGAGGAAGCTAGGCCCGCAGCCCTGGGATGACAATATGTTCCAGGTTTCATAATCGCTCAGAAAATACCACTTCTGCAGAGGGTTCTTTCAGCATTCGTTGCAAATCCTTCTATTTTATTACAGAAATCCCGGGCAAATCCTTCAGTGAGTGGACTTTCTATTAACACAAAGCTGCTAAGTGAAAAACAAAATGAACAACAGAAAACTTAAGCCAGATCCCAAATAATCACACATCGGCCCCAGGACCACCAGCCAGGAGAGACTTGCTTCAGAGCTCTGAAAGGTGCTCTGGATGAGCGTGACATGGGAGGCTGTAGAGATGGCCCAGTAATTATGAGCATGTGCTGCTCTTGCAGAACATCTGGGTTCAGTTCCCAGCATTTCACAAGGCAGCTCACAACTGCCTGTGACTCCGCTTGCAGCAAATCTTCTCTTCGGCCCTCCATGGGCACCATCCACGCAGGAGGTGCACATACATGCATGCAGACGAAGCATTCATACATAGATCAATAAAAGTAAATCATTTAAAAAGTGAATAAAGAAAGGCATGGAAAAAGCTCCAGTCCTGGCCAAGTGGCCCTGGGTGCCCTTGTCCTTCCCGCTCTTCTCTGTATCTAGCTCCTTCTTTTTCTCTCAAAAAGGAGACTTTCATGGCATACCCATCCTTCAGCAGCAGCTGGAAGGCAATGGAAGTGAGGTGCTCCAGAGCTTAGTCGCCCCCATGAGCTGCTGCCGTGAGGACCTACAGATACAGTCTTTATTTATGTAAGTGTGTGTATGTCTCTCTGATATGTTGTTTGTAGACAGGTACCTATGGAGGAGGCCAGAGGAGGGTGTCGCATTTCCTGAAGTTGGAATTATAGGTTGTTGTGGACTGTCCAATTTGGGTGCTGGAAATTGAATTCAGGGTCCTTTGGAAGAACAGTAAATGCTCTTAACTACTGAGCCATCCCTCAGCCTGCCAGAAGGAAATTCTAAGTGTACTTCCGTTGTGTAGCTAAGACCAAGGTACTTGGGAGAACAACCAGCTGAACAACATGAGGAGAACATGTATATTAAGGGTGAGTTTCCAGCTTATCTATTTTTTTTTCTTTTTTGGCGTTAGAGACAGGACCTTGTGTGAGTTAAGCATACACATTCTACCACTTAGCGGAATCCGCCGCCCTCTGTCTCACATATTTATAAACATTTCTCCCATTTTTCCTGATGGGAGAAATGCTATCACTGACTTTTGTGGAAAGAATATTGGAAATCTATAAAACATATTTAAAATTAGGTGGGGGCTCTAAGAGTGTAGGCCAGTTTTAGAGCATTGCTTAGCATGTGTGAGGCTTTTGGTAGCAATAATTTTCTAACACTGCTGCTGCTACTACTACTACTAAGCTGGAGTGCTGCCCATTACAAGTGACCTTTTTTGGCTTTGTGACACCTGGCGGGAGTGGTGGGATGTTCCATAATTAATGCTCTTAGCAGCAGCCATTAACATCACAGCGTGAGCTAAGATCAACGTTTCGCTCCTACCAGCAGAACATGCGTTGTATCCATGTGCAGGATAAGCATCTTCCTAAGGCATAATGTAGGGACCAATTCTCTGAGAAAAACGGCTTCATTTAGCAGGATTAGTTCCCTCGATTATCTGCGGAGAGACTGGGATAAACCCACCACATACATCACTGGACAGTCAGTCCTTATATGTACACGCCTGGGTATCTGCCTCCCTGTTTATCCAGCATGATGTTATTCACCAGATATTGCAAGATGACACATAAAATTAGGAATAGATTGAACATATTAGGTTTGGGTTCAGAACTACCAGGAACATTTCTAAAATGCATATTTTAAATTTTACTTCATTTTTGGTTCTCTGGTTTCTTTCCTTAAACAGTTCAGTATCTCTAACAGATCTTAGATATGTCAATAGAGAAGATCCACCTAAGTCAAAGGAAAGTAGGTGCAGATGGGTCCGAGAAAAGTCTTTGGGGCTTTACATTCCCAAAATGAACAACTATAAAACTGATTAAGGCTCTAAAAGCTGATTAAAGCCTAGCAAGATGGCTCAATGGGTAGTGTTAGCAACCAGGCGACCTAAGTTCAATCCCCAGGACCCACGTGGTAGGAAAGAGCCGACTCCTGCAAGTTCTCTTCAGACCTCCACATCCACACTGTGGCGGGAGTGCACACTCCCTCCCAGCACACAAGATAAATAAATAAAATGGAATATTGATTTTTAGAAACTTATTAAGAACTTGCATTTCAAATTTTCTTTTAACTTTTTTTTTAATTAATGTGTGGAGAACTTAGCATTCGTCTGTGAGCCCTAATCGTCAAGCCTTAGACCAGTGAAGGACCTACCTATTTCAAGAAACAAGGTTGAGGAACAAGACCTGAGGATGACCTCTGGTTTCCATGTGCAAATGCACATGTATACATATATTCACATGAACACACATGTATACAAAGACACAGCCATGCAAATGAAGCTGTCAAAAAGAAGCTACATTCAGATCCATTCACTTCATTAATACGAGATATTAATATCTCACACATGAAAAATGAAAAGAAAGATTAAAGGAGGCCAGCAGCTGTCGGGCAAAGCATTTACCTGCACACGTGGACCTAACACTAACGGTCTATTTCAAGGCGCTAGGTTCCCCCTAGCTCTTTCATTTCAGTCTCTCCAGACTTTCTCTTAGTCCTGCTGCAGCCTGCTTGCAGGAGCCCCTCTTCCCACCCCACCTCCATCCCCTGAGGACTCTGCCTCCTGGTGCAGACCCAGGGTCCCCTTAACCCCTCACAGACCCTTTCGGCTTTCCCTTCTAATCCAACTCCATCCTTTGTGTCACTCACCACTGACCTGGCCAAGCACTCTCTTACCAGGGACCCCACAGCCATCACACTTGCCTGGGACCCAGAGTGGGCAATAGCAACCAAAGAACAGAACACCTATTGACAAAGACAAGACCAGGTATCTACACCAAGAAGCACCTCAATCATTCATCATAACTTCAGGTGCCTAGATCCCAGCACAAAAACACAAACATGAACAGGCAAGACAATGATGCCTCTTCTAGAAGCCAACAGTCATATTGCAATAGGCCCTGAAAAAAGCAATTTAGCTGAATCACAAGACAAGGACCTCAAAATAGCAATCCTGAATATGTTCAAGGACCTTAAAGAGGATATGAACAAATGCCTTAATGAAGATGGTAGAAACACAAATAGTTGAATGAAATAATGAAAACATCTCAAGACCTGAAAATACAAAGAAGTAGGACATTTGCCCAATAAAATGGGAGCTCTTGAATCTAGTGATTCTTTGAATTTTAAACATACTTGTGACATATTGTTCAACTGAACGCTAATAATGGTTGCTATAATTCAACCCAAATGATAATTTTTTGAGGCAGCATCTTACACTGTGGCCTTGGCTGGCCTTAAACTTGTCTCAATTCTCAGATTTCTAAGTGCTGGGACTACAGGTGCGTGCCACCACCCGTGGCTCCCCAATGACATTTTTTCTTTTCTTTTCTTTTTTCTTTTAAGATTTATTTATTTATTATGTATACAACATTCTGTCTGCATGTATCCCTGCAGGTCAGAAGAGGGTGCCAGATCTCATTACAGATGGTTGTGAGCCACCATGTGGTTGCTGGGAATTGAACTCAGGACCTTTGGAAGATCAGCCAGTGCTCTTAACCTCTGAGCCACCTCTCCAGCCCCCCCATGACATTTTTAAATGTGTTGAATTTTTAAACATTAAAAAAACATCATGGGGGGTTGGGGATTTAGCTCAGTGGTAAAGCGCTTGCCTAGCAAGTGCAGGGCCCTGGGTTCGGTCCTCAGCTCTGGAAAAAAACAAAACAAAACAAAACAAAACAAAACAAAACAAACAAAAAACCCATCATGGTTACACTCAGGAGGCAGAGACAGGTAAATCTCTGTGATTTCAAGGCCAGCCTGGTCTACAAAGTGAGGTCTAGAACAGCCAAGACTATGTAATAGAGAGCAGTCTTTCTGGCCCTAAAACTTAGAATTTAAAGTAATATATTAGTGCTCCAGAAGCATAAAACCATGCTCCATGACAGGCTGTCAAACACAAAGTGTATTTAATCCCAGGGTTGGGATGGGGCTGAGTTGAAACTATGAATTCAAGGAGCAAAGGAAATTTTGGTAAGTTTCTGATTGGTAAGAAATGTTTGCTATGGCCTTTTTAAAATATTGGTAACTGTGGGTGCCAAGTCACCCTTACAGGACACTGAAAGCAGTTAAGGAATGTCGCAATAATCGTATCTAGTGGTACCCATGTGCACAGTGTGCTGGAAGCATCCTTTGTGATTAGTAACAATTCTGATGAAAAATTAAGCAACAATATGTTATTAAGTAAGAAATTAAAATTAAGTAACAACAGTTACCTATGGCTGCATAAAAAAGCATTCCTAACCAGGTGTCTTCACCAACAGCACATTTCCCTTGAGATCTCTACTGCCAGCGCTCAGGAGAAGTCAGATACAACCCTACTGGGACCCCATTCTCAGAGGGAAGGTGGGAGCAGCTAAGTGTTATGAAGAGAACACAGACTAATCCACCAGGCTACCTGGCCAGTCTCAGAGTCTCCTCAGTGAGACTGCCTATTACTGAGCTAACACAGTAAGCAGGGCCTGCGACCGCCTCCAGCCACCAGTAGGGGGTGAGCAAGAATTTATAGGAAGCTGGGGATGGAGACGGTAGCCAGAGTGGACAGGACAGGGAGCCAGGCAACCAAGAGATGCTCTTCTCTAGACGCTGCCTCTTCCCCATCCCCTGCCCTATCCCCTGCCCCATCCCCTGCCCCAACCAACCCCTGTCCCAGAACCTTCTTGGGCACATGCTCAGGTGACAGATGAGCACCAGCAACTGCCAGCCCCCTCAGAGGAAATGTTTAATTTTGAGCCTGGTGTGACTCTTTACACAGGAGCGTCTCTCACTGATCCTCAAGGTGCCAGATGGTTCATAGGACCAGTGCTCTTGTAGCTCCGCTGAGTCTGAACCCCATCCACATAGATGTTCTCTGGGTGCTCTCTTAGTCTATGTCCCACAAGGAATGCAATGTCACTCACATGTCAGAAGGCTCTCAGGCCAGCAGCACAAGTAGGAAAGACAGAGAAGTGGTCTCATTTGGCCCTTCATCTGTTCTTCAGTCTCTCAACCCCAGTCAGTATCCACCAGTCCCAATGCTCCTAGATTCTCTAGTCTCCCAGCATATCCTGGAATCCCACCCTGTATCTCTGAGAGGAAAGCCAGGGCAGAGACGATCAGCACAGGACTGGCCCAGCCAGCCTGCTTTAGGCACACTTAGACTGACCCCAGAGCCTCTACTTTTGCAGGCAGAGCACCCTTCCTTCCATTCCTCCCACATTTCTCCACGCATTTATTGTGCTCTGGTTGTAGTAGCTGAAGATGTGTCTGACAACGGTGCAGTTCTGAACCAACCCGGGGCTGGACATGGAGCATACTCCATGGTGAAGAAGAATCAGAATACTCAGAGATAGAGCCAGAGGGGGAAGTGTCTCAACATAGTTTCTGCAGACTCAGTTGAATTCCATTGTTCCCTGCATCCCATTTACTGTCCCATCCTACAAGCTAGTTTCCTTCTGCTTAAATTAGTTCCGGTTGGTCCTGACGCTTCCAAACAGAGACACCTTTTCACTTTTATGTGTTTGAAATTATTTGTTTTACTCTTTTTTTTGTTATTTTTGTTTTTGAGACAAGGTCTCATGTAACACAGGCTGGTTTCTAACTCTATAGTCAAGAATGACTGTGTGCTCCTGATCCTCTTGTCTGGATTCCCCAGAGTGTTGAGATTATAGTGTGTGATACTCTGCCTGATTTACACGGTGCTGGACGTGGAAACTGGGACCTCATGCATGTAAGACAAGTGCTATATAAACCATCTCCAGCCTCTTAATTTCCATTTTCAAAACAATTGTAAATGGACTAAACAGAATCACCCCTAGAAATGCTGGATAAACATGCTTTTTAAAGTCACCATTCATCTTTCAACATTTAAGGGGAATTTCCAGGGCCCAAAATGAAGGTGAAAACCAGGGTGGTGAGAGGAACTGAGAGCATGCTCTTCCTTGTGGTCCTTGACAGCTTTGGGAACTACACTTTGCCTTTTTATTTTAAGAATGTGAACAGAAAGTACAGAGAGTTCCCACATACACACTCTAAGCCCGGCTCAGGCTTTCTGTCATTAAAACCTTTCATAATTTTGTATTAATCAAGACCACAATTTGGGGAGGGGGTTCATTGAATTATGGAGTCTGAGACTGGGCAACTGCCTTGCATCATCACTACACCACCACACACAACAGTTTACACCAGAATAGCCTCCATATGCTGCCCATTCATCTCCTACTGATCCCCTGGCAACCTGTCTCCATAGCTCTGCCTTTTCTGGAATGTCTTATGTGGAGTCACACAGTGTGTAGCTTTTTCAGATTGCTTTCCTTTATTGAGCAAGAGGCATTTAAGATTTCTCAGGTCTTTTCACTTTCATTTCCTTTTTTTCAAGTCTCTCTGTGTAGCTTTGGCTGTCCTGGGATTCTCTATGTAGATCAGATAGTCTTGATTTTTTGTTTGTTTTGTTTTTGAGACAGGGTTTCTCTGCGTAGCCTGTGAAATTCATTTTGTAAACCAGGTTGGTCTTGAACTTGTAGAGATCCACCTGCCTCTGCCTCCCAAGTGCTGGATTGAAGGCGTGGGCCACTATGCCTGACTCTTTTCATTGTTTTGATAATAGAACAATATTTCACTGCCTGCATGTAATATAGTTTATATATTTCTCAGTAGAGGGACCAGGTTGATTGCTTCCAACACTAGAATATTATTTTATAAAGAACCTGCTGTGAATATTCATATTGTGAGAGCATGCTTACTAACACAAGTAAGTAAATACACAAAAAAAAAGATTGCCACATCATATGATAAGATTATGTGTAGTTTTGGAATAAATGGACAAACTGCCTTTAAATGTTCTTCTATATATCGGATACAATATATAGTTTTTCAACAGATCTGTGTTTTGTAAATATTGTCTCCAAGTCTCTAGTTTGTCCTCTCATTATGTCATTCTGTGCCTTTCATAGAATAGATAATAGGTTTCCATACAGATTTTTCCAAACACATTTAATGTTAGCTCCCCCACACCTCTGATTTTGTCCTACCTTCAGACTCCCAAATTATTCCCTTTCTCCATCTCCAATCTGCTTCTACTATGCCCCTCCCCTTATCCACCCCCACCATGAACCCCTTTGGTTTCTTGGCTATAGGTACTCCAACTTAAATATACAAATCTAAAAGATTGAAAGCCCCAGTCTATATATGAGAGAGAACATGTGACATTTGTCTTTCTGGGTCTGAACTATCTCACTAAGTATGTTTGGTTTTGTTTTGCAGTTCCATCCATTTACCTGCAAAGTTTACAATTTCATTTTTCTTTGCAGCTAAATAGCACTCTGGTATGTATATGCACCACATTTTCATTATCATAGTTAATGTGAGACATTCCCTGGCTTGGAGTTCACCAAGTAGGCTAGGCTGGCTAGCCATTAAGCCCCAGGGACCTGCTTGCTTCCACCTCCCCAGTGCTGGAATTATAAACATGTTCCTCTGTTCCTGGCTTTTTACATGGGTACTGAGGATTTGAACTCAGGTCCTCATATTTGTGTGGTAGTCACTTTACCGACTGAGCCATTTCCCCAACACCTCAATCTCCAAATCTGTTATATATTTTTTAAAGATTTATTAATTTTTTGAAATCCCCCCATATGTGTGAGGGTGGATTGGGGTTTGTTCATGTAAATGCTGGGGCCTGAGGAGGCCAACAGCATTGGATACCCTGGTGCTGGAGTTACTAGAGGTTGTGATCCCTATGACATGGGTGTTGGGAACCAAATTCAGGTCCTCTGTAAGAGCAGTACACACTCTTAACTGATGAGCCATCTCTCTAGCCCCAAATCTGAAATCTGATTTTTGTTTGTTTGTTTTGTCGAGACAGGGTTTTTTTGTATAGTTTTGGTGCCTGTCCTGGATCTTGCTCTGGGCTGGCCTCGAACTCACAGAGATCTGCCTGGCTTTGCCTCCGAGTGCTGGGATTAAAGGCGTGCACCACTGCTGCCTGGCCTCTGATATTTTCTTTTAAAACAACAAAAGATATGAAACATAAGGATGAGGAGCAACAAAGAAGTCCCAGAAGTGTGTGACAAAAATTCTCCTAAGGGTTGTAGGACCAAGGACAGAGCAATTCAGAACACTTTCCTCTTGGGAGGATGGGAGGCTTGACTAAAACTGTAGCTGTGGGGATAAAATGTATCTGGGATGTAAGCTCCTGTTTGGGTAGCTGTACTTCTAAGAACATAGCATCTTTGCTGTGTTCAGGAAGGTCTATGGTCCGCCTTGGTCACATCTCCTCTCTTCTCCTTCTGCTCTTCTCCTTAAGGAGGATTTCTCTAGTTGATTTGGGTCTGTGTGGCTCAATAAAGCACTGGGAAAGTGAGTTAGAACAAGTTAAACCAGCATGCTACTGCCCTTTGCTTGGACTGATGAATGGACAGAGATCTGCTGTGTGGTGAATCCTGCCAAGGTCTGACTAGTCTGGAACCCACCCAGCCTTGGCTGCTGCTTTTATGACCTTCATAAACAAAACTTCAACCTGGGCAAAAGCAGAATTTCAGGATAGTCACTCATAGCCAAAATGGTGTTGCCAATGGGGCACCTGGTGACCTACCTCTGTAGTTGAGGAACCCATCCTAGAACTGGTCTGTGAGAGTTCTATCGAACTGTGCTTTGTAAGCAACCTCTCCATATTCTTACAAGCAATAACAACAAACTCATTAGTTTACCAAGATAGACTTGGGTGGAATTCTTTTCTTTGGTCTGTAGTTATTGCTACTTAATCACATCTGTTGTGGAATATTTGTTTGCACTGTGAAGAGGTGTCTTTGCCAAGGTGCCTTCTGATTGGATTAGTAAAGAGCTAAATGGTCCATAGCTAGGCAGGAAGAGGTTAGGTGGGACTTCTGGGGACAGAGAGGACTCTGGGAAGGAGAAAGGCAGAGACGCCAGGAGACACAGAGAGGAAACAGGAGGTGCAAGATGGAAGAGAGGTAACACCACATGATAGAACTTAGATGAATATCATGGGTTAGTTTGTTATAAGAGCTAGTAGGATAGGCCTAAGCTAATGGTCAAGCTTTCATAACTAATAAGAAGTCTTCATGTCGTTATTTGGGAGCTGGCTGGTAGTAAAAAGAGAGACTCACTACATCATCTTTCTTTTTTCTTCCCTCCTGGGATACCATAGAAGGCAGGAAATAATGCTCTCAGATGTCTCAGGCCCTTGGAAGTGGGCTCAGGATTTGGTGTGAGCTTTCCTGGGGGATCAGAAGAGTAAAAGAAGGTAAGCTGAAGTTCTCCAAGGAACCAGATTAGATAACAGCCCACAGTTCACAATCCCAATCCACCCAGGACTCCTTCACTCTGTGCTAGGTTGTTTCATGACTTTTCTTGGGCAGATGTGAATAAACGGCAATGACTACAGACCAAAGAAAAGAATTCCACCTGAGTCTAGCTTGGTATACCAATGAGTTTGGTGTGGTTGCTTATAAGAATATGGTGAGAGGCTGATTACAAAGCACAGATGACTCTAAAGCAGCTGCACCCCTGAAAAGCCCACTCAGAGTGGGTGATGATGCCTGAAGATGCATCCATCTTAGAAACCTTGTATCTTTCTGAGCTTCCTGCTCCCTGTAAGTTTTATGAGCTTCCTGAACCTTGTAAGGTTTTAGCAGTTTGAATTTAGAGGAAAAAGCTGAAGAATACAGTCATCCTGCCTTGCTCAACCTTGATGCAGGGGAAAAGGGCTTGGCTCTGCCTCAACTGAACGTACCAGGCTTTGCTGACTCTCCATGGGAGGCCTTACCCTTTTGGAGGACCGGATGGGGGTGGGTTGGGGGGGAGGCTGGGAGGAAGTAGGAAGAGGGATGAGAGGGAGATCTGTGGTTGATACATAAAATGAATAAAAAAAATTCTTAAGAAAAGAATACAGACACCCACAGCACTATCACATCAGCACTAGACCTGTTCCAGATATTGTTGTGAACTGTCTGTATCTGGGTTCCCCCAAAGAAGAGCCTAAGACAGGGATTGTATGAAATGGCTCATTGGAAAGTGACCCCAGAGGTTCCTAGGTAAAGGAAGCATCTGTTCCTGCATTTTGCAATGGGCCAAACCTTTTGCATATTTAGTAGCTATCTATTAAAAAATTATCCCACACTACAAGGAGAGATTGGTTTTGATCCAAAGTGTGGTGATGGGCCGGGAGGGAGATCTCCTGCTTTTAGAGGATTTGAAGAGGAAGGCAGGGTTGCTAGTGGTCAGGCTTCAAGTTCTTATTTTTTGGGTTCAAACCCTGGCTCTGAGCAATTCACATAGTTACACCACTACTCTAAATCTTTGTTGCCTCACCTGGAAAATGTGCTCAATCATTTTATCTACCTATAGAGCTGAGGCCATGAGCTGTGATTGTTCTGATAAGGTGTCAGTTACTGTTAGGAATTGGAGGCCAGGCTGAAGGGATGGTGCAGAGCCGCCTCAGGATGCTGTAGGCTCCTGAGCAGGAGAAAATGAGGAGAGAGGTGGGGTGGAGGGAGGATACTGAGTCCAGCTCCAGCTGGGCTCTCAGCACTTTTCTAACACCTGTGAAACAGAGGCAGCCTTCAAGAGTGTGGCCCAGGCTGGAGATAAACCTGAAAATTCTTGTCAGAACATGGTACTGTGTGGGAGTTCCTATATGAAGGGGAGGGATGCCCAGGTGTGGTCTCTCAGTCAAGCATTCTGTGAAATATCAGTCCAGAGATGACTTCAGGGAACACAATGAGGATGCAAGATAGGACAGGATGTACTTGAAGCTGGTGTCTCTAGATGCAAAGCTGGAGATGGCATCTGGGTGCAGATTCATGGGAGGGTAGGATCCCAGGACCAAGGGATGTCAGAGAAGCAGGGGAAGGAGCCATGCAAAGTTGCCACTACCTTGATCCATGAAGGGGAAGGACCCTGCAGTTGTCCTCCTTGAAATAACTGTGTGGCCTTAGTCACACCCTTCTTAGCAGACTGCTGCTGAGACCCAGTGTGTTCTGGGTTTAAGGGGTTTCTGTCATCGGAAGGAAGTTTTTCCCCAGTGATAGGCAGGGTAAACTGTTAGCAGTCTGTATTCACAGCAGGACCTGGGGAACAGTCCTACCAGGACCTGGGGAACAGTCCTACCAGTACCTTACCGGGACAGAGTAGAGTGCATTGCACACGTCCACGGTAGAACAGAGTGTGTAAAAATCCATTTCTGTTGTACTGTGATCCAGGGCTTTTCAGAACTTGCTAATTCTCGTCACATGTGGCTAGCTAGCAAGGTGGACTCAGAGTCAAGAGAATTCCCAGGAAAAGATATGGAGCTGGGGGTGGGGTGGGGTGGGGTGGGGGACTAAGAGGAGGGCAGGCAGACTGACCAAGGAGTGGGATGGGAACGGGAAAAACTGCTCTTCTACAACTCATTTGTTTGATGGGTTTTGTTTTGAGACAGCTTTTTACTCTGTAGCCCAGGTGACCTTCTGGCCTCCAGTGAGTCGTGATTTTCCTGTCTCAGCATCCCAAATGCTGGAATTACAGGCATGAGCCAATGTACTGGGCTCTAACAACATTTAACAAGGGGCAGGGAAGCAGCTGTGAGTGCCCCATGCTCTATCCCACTCCTGTTCCATCTGAGGGTTTTGTATAGCCAGCCAGGCCTGCAGTGGTTCTGAAAAGATGAGGAGTAGTGTCTGCAGACCAGCCCCAATTGGACAAGCCCCAGCCTGGTTCTGTGAAAGGCTGCGACGCACCTAAACTGGGCAAACAGAAGCGGTGGTGGACTGGCACATTTGTGGTTGGCATCACAGAGGGTCTGGAAACATTCCCTGAAAATAATGAGAGGAAAAACTTTGATTAGTTAAATCCCAGATAATCCTGGCTGATGAAGGCGGATCTGGACTCCTTAACGGATTTAGGGTTCCAAAGGGGACGGCAGAGGCAGCAGACGCTGGCCCTGGATCTGCCCATGGTGAGAGGAGGCCAAGAGGAGTCCACATCAGGCTGCCAAAGCACCAAGGTGAGGTGGGAACCTCCCAGCCCATGTCTTTATCTGCCTGGAGGTAGGATGGACATACATTGTGGGTGAGCTCGGGGGCAGAGCCATCTCGAGTGCCCAGTCTCCTAAACTACTGGAAGTGATTTCCTCCACTTTTGAGGACATTTCAGTAAAGCACGTCCCTGTCTCTTGCTCCTGAGTCTCCATCCTTTGGTGTCAGCTATTGGACTTGCTGCAGCACTGGGGGTGCAGTGGCACAGGATCCTTAGTAGGAAGGGGACCATGAAAACCAATCAGACACACACACACACACACACACACACACACACACACACACACACACACTCTTTGACTTATTTTATGTGTTGGAGAGGAACATGTGTACCAGGGGGTGCACTTGTGAACGTCTGAGGACGCCTTGAGAGAGTAGGTTCTCTCCTTCCACTAAGTGGGTTCTGGACAATTTGGGTAGTCCAGCTTGGAGCCAAACCCCTTTATCCTCTGAGTCATCTCAAAGACCCCATCAAAGGATTTCTTGATACCACTTTCCCTTGCCAGTAAGGTACCCAAAGATCCAGCTCTCCCAGAGTCCCTGCAGGCCCCATTCATCTTGCCAGTTGGGAAACAGGCAGCATTGGGGTGCCTCTGTTCAGGAATAGCAGTACCCCTTAAGCCCTCAGAGTCCTAGGCCAATTCCTTCCTCGGTCAGGCTCTGCCTCACTTTCCCCATTTCTCTTCCTGTGTTCCACGAGACCATTTGATTTATATGAATGATCTCTCATCTGCAAAATGGGTTTATTTGGTAAGATCTTTCTCAGGAGGTTAGAAACAGATGTGCTCTGGGCTGTTCCCAGTGGCTGAGGCCAGATGTTCCTCCCATTCCCAACTTTTTGGTTTATTTGTGTCTCTGGCATCCACTTGGTGTGTGTGGAGTCTGTCGTCTTGGTGGCCTTCCACCTCCTAAGGTAGAACCAAGGAGAGGGTGGCCCTAAGATCTGGATCTTGTCTGCAGCCCTGAGCAAGGTCGCTGGAGCCTTTTTTACTTGCAGGTGGCCATGGCTGAATCACCTACCCAGGTTACAGACTACAAAAGAGTGGACTCTTGGGTGTATTTCTTAACTGCGAGCCCAAATTCGGATTTACAAACGATCATGCTGCTAGTTGGCAGTATCTCTGATGTCTCCCCTAAATCCAAAGGTGAATTTTGGGCAACATTGCTGGCAGAGCTGAAAAGAACCACCTCCCAACCCTCCCGAGAGCAACTCAGGACAATTATCCTGAAGGAAAGTTACTGGTTTGCTAATCCAGGAGAACAGCTTGAAGGGGAGATTTGGGTCTTCCTTTAATAATGGAAAGTTAATGCGCAGCCTCTTGTCATTGTCTTTCTTAGAGTCCCTTGTTTAATCCTCTGGCTTAGTGGTGGCGCCCCTCACACAGCGAAGACAGTAAGGGAGACGTGCTGTGCAGGGCTCTGACCCGCTCCCACGCAGAGGAAGCCGCGCCACTTCCCCGTAGGTCTCCAAAAGCTGCCGCTCACTGTCTGGGCGACCTCAGACAGCAAACCAGGCGATTGTAAGAAGCGCGGAAGAGCAGGGACCCAAGGGAGGATGGGCCAGGAGTGGCTTGCTCATGTATTTTAATTAGCTCCAATTTCAACAAATACGGAATCCCTACGTGTCAATCAGGTTGTCTTTGGATAATCATAAAACCGGACAGTAATTTGTTAGTCTCAGGGAGGAGTCCCAATAGATGGACCTGTTTTATTCCACGCTCCCACCCATTTAGGACTGGTGAATCAAATACCGGTACACCGTTATACTAAAACAATATCCATTGCTTATGTAAAATTAAAATTTCACTGGGCTGCGTGTATTTTTATTAATCTTGCCCACGGTCTTAGCCCTCCTAGCCTACATCTGCCTCTCCTTCTCTCTCCGTCGCCTTTCGTAGCTCTTGTAGATTTGAGAATTTCTTGCATTCTACTGTTTAGCCCTTAGAGATCTAGCGAGGGGAGGGTTTGGCTGGAGGGAGACTGGCGGGCCTTGAGTTAAATACAGAATGTCAGCTTCTTTCCTCCAGGGATTTTCAAACTGGACGCTGGAGTTGAAGGGGCTGGCCGGCGTGGTTTGGGTGGTAGTGAGAGGGATGTGGTTGGGAACCCGCCCAAGGCATTACAGGGCAGCTGGGCGTGTAAGAAGGTTTTGGAAGGCCAGGAGTGTCCAGAAGGGAGACCCATCAGGATGTGGAACTTGTGGGTTTCATAGGGGTGGGCAGACAACACATCCCTTGTTGCTCACTTTTCCTCCCCTTCCAGAGAATAGGGGGTGGGGTGGGTAAGTACAGCTGGAGAGAGAAAAGAGGTGACTAGGAGGACCGCAGTAGGGGGGCCAACAACTCAGGGGAGGGGAGCTGGTGGCGTCCGCACCTCTCTGGTGGGAGCCTGGATGCGCCTGCTCCCTGCTGATTGGCGCCTTCTAGACCTTCTAGGTCTCACGGAACAGCCTCCCCAGCATAAAAGGCGTCGCTTGAGCTAGCCTCTTTTGCATAGGTGACCAGGAGGGACTCAACGCCCCTCGCCTGGCCTAGAGAGCTGACAAGCATGACTGGACGGGACGGGCTTTCAGATGGGCGCTCTAGGAGTAGAGCCCTGGCGCCAGGCTGTCCTCCCACCGGCTCTCGCCTTCGAAGCTTCGCCATCAACGACCTGCTGGGCTTGGAAGCGGACTTGCCGACTCGGGCCGGACCCGGGTTAGGATCCAGCTGTGAAGCTCCAGCGGAGGCTGCGGGGCCCAGGCCAGGACTCTGCGGTTCCTGCCCTGCTCGCGGGGCTCTCCCGCTGGGGCTGGGCCTCCTCTGCGGCTTCGGGGCGCAACCTCCCTCCGCGGCCGCTGCTCGTGCGCGCTGCCTGCTCCTCGCCGATCTGAGGCTCCTGCCACCCTCAGGACCCGAGTCTGCGGTCGCCCAGACCCCCGTCCGCCCGCCGCCTGCGCCCGGCTGCCAGCAGCGCAGCGAGAGCGTCTCCACGTCGGGTAATGAGGCAAAGCTTACCGACCCCAATCCTCGAACGGCCCAGAAGCACCTGGGTAACGAATGCTTGGTCGCCGTTCGAGGCACCTTAGATCTCGGGAGGTGGGAATCCCAAAGGGAGCCCAGCCCCAACGGGGGATGGGGGTGGAGTGCGGTTGTCCGCTGTACCTCATGTTTTGTTCGGAGTCCACCTGTTTTTCTCAGGAAAAAAAAGTCTTGCACTGTGGGGAAAGAGAAGGAACCTAAGACATTCATTTCACAGGGCAAGAAACTGGGAGGCTGGAGATGTGAGAGGGAGGAGAGAGAATTATGCAAAAAACCGCGGACCTAGTGAAACTCTGTGCTGCAGAGCACCCGGCTAGGTAGGCAGAGTGGAGTCTGACGAGCAGAGAGGGGCCGGTCTCTGTGGCTCTCAACGGGAAACCGACTTTATTGCATACTCCTCGCCTCTATAGGATGAAATGAAACACTTTGTTGTGTCGTTAAGATCCAAAGGGCTATCCTCATAGGGTGGCTTCTCCGAATATTAATAAAAGGAAAGGTAAAATGCAAGTAAATTTTATGTTTCCTGCGGAAACAGCATCATGTGACTGGTGAGAAATTCTGTCGCCTTAAAAGAAAAAAGAAACGGTTGACATTGATTTAAATACTAGAATGTCAATCCAATATATGCAAATATTATCATTTCCATGTAATCAGTATAAAACAATATGCTTTTGGGAATATTAAGTTCTCCAACCAGACAGTGTTTTATATCTGCCACAAGTCTTAGTGGCCACTTCTCATGCATTTCCTCACCCCAAGTATCCAATGGCTTCCGGACACTCCACAGCACAACACAGAATATTATAATCCAGGCATGCCGTTTTGTGGTGATATCATTGATATAGAAACAAAATTGGTGTTCTTTCATTGCTTTTGACTTCACTTGCTTAAAAACTATTTTTGGGGCAATTCTACTTTTGAATGATGAATCTGATAATGGTTTAGCTTCTAGCTTTCCTTATCCTGAGCTCTTTTGCTACATTGAATATGGGTAGACAACTGCACAGTTGAATGGTATTGTTTCCAGGGGAATCCATACATTACGAGGACATGTATGTCATGCATGCATAAGCTTCCTGGGCTGGAGAATGGGTGCATCAGGGCAGGGTGAGTTCCAACAAAGATTCTGATGTAACAAATCCTGCCTCTCAGAAATGTCCACATGGGGAGAGGCATGCTGGAGCAGGGTGGGCTTTCAACTTTGGAATTCTGGTTAGAAAAGACAGTAAGTAGCCAAATAGCATTGGCTTTACAGAATATGAAATTTGGATCCCAACTTCATCACTGCAACTTGACCTTGTGTGATCTGGAAGGGCAATAATACCAGCTGCCTTTGTCTTTTTATTTTATGAGGAATAATTGAAATAGTGCTGACAGTATCTGGAATGTGGGAATTGCTCTCTTGGCTTGTGCATATCACTAAGTACATTCTACATTCTTAACAGACACAATGTTAGCTCTCACATTAAATTATAGCAAAATACATAGCTCAAAATATAGCAAAAGCTTTCACATTTTCAGAGAGTTATCTTCTTGTACCAACAGATGGGGACAGTCCATCTGAAGAAAAGAGTGACCTGAAGATGTCCCCTACCCCGGGCAAGAGGAAGAAACGGAGGCACAGGTATGGGTCCAGGCTTCTCTGCTTACCTTTCCTCAGATGGACACAACCCTGCTGTCTTTGAGAACAGCATCTGAGAATATAGAGGGTCCAGCAGTCTACTGGTGGGCATGAGAACCACACAGCCATTTTCAAAGGTGACCCGTAGTTCTCAGGAGGCTACAGGAAAAGCTGTACAATTCTAAAGACATGATTTTGTGGGTTTATAAATGGGTTTTATCTTTCTGGCATATTTCCTGTGTATTTCTTGCTCTCTACAGGACAGTTTTCACTGCCCATCAACTAGAAGAACTGGAGAAGGCATTTGGTGAGGCTCACTACCCTGACGTGTATGCCCGGGAAATGCTGGCTGTGAAAACAGAGCTCCCTGAAGACCGAATACAGGTGTCTACTGGTGCTCTTCCTCTTTTCTAAAGACATTGCAGAGAACATGTCGCTCCTGCGCACAGTGAACAGCTCACAGCCACTCAGAAAAGCCTCGTATGGTCCTCTTCATTGAGAACTGAGTGTGACCAATTAAAGGCACTAAAAGGCTCTCTCTGGCCTTCATGCCTTTTTTTCTTCTATCATCTTTAACCTATCCTCAAATATTACACAATTGTGAGCCATCAAGATGGTCTAGCGGGTTAAGGCACCTGCCACCAAAAAGACTTACACCTGAATTGAATCCCTGGGACCCACTTGGTAGGAGAGTACTAATTCTTGCAAATTGTTCTCTGACCTCCATATGCGTGCTTGTCACACCAGCTTCTACACGCATGCACACAAAATTAATAAAAATGATGTTTAAAAAAAGTACGCAATTGTGTGTTGAACTAGAGGACTGACTGCATGAGGACATATTAGTAAAAATGTTTAGTTCTTAAAGAAGTCACCGAATACAGCCTGAGTTCGTGTCACACGGTGCTGTCTCTGCATAGGTGTATCCACCCTGAAAGTTCTCTTGTGCTGGCGGACATGCTCTCTGTTGGAAGAGCTGCCAGTGACTTGCTGCTCTAAGTTTCAGGATATCACGTATTGTCTAAATTCATGTATTTTCTTTAGGAGAAATAGCAGCAATCCATCAATCGATATTTGAAGAGGCCATTGCCGCTGTAGACTTTCTAAACAGAAAAATCAGGAAACGCTGTAGGCAGCCCCTTTATAAACACACTGCAGGAAAAGGTTCTTTTCATTCCTTATTTTTGCTTCCCGACTCTTAGAAAACTTCAGAGGAAGCAACTCCTATCTTATTCCCATGATGCTGAGTCCTTGCGGATTTGGAGGGCTGCTGCTACGCTGCCCTTCAGGCCTATGGGTGCGGAATGGACCCTTTGCAGACCCAGAGTCCCCGGGCCCACGCGCTCCCCAGGCCCCCCCCCCCCCCTCCGTTTTCAGTCTCTTCTGGAGCCTCTCAACCTCCCCTCTGCTTCTAACCAGGTCTGGTTCCAGAACCGGAGGGCCAAGTGGCGTAAGCGAGAGAAGCGCTGGGGCGGCAGCAGCGTCATGGCTGAATACGGACTCTATGGGGCCATGGTGCGCCACTGCATCCCACTGCCAGATTCCGTGCTCAACTCCGCGGATAGCCCGCAAGGCTCCTGTGCGCCCTGGCTTCTGGGTAAGCCCTGGTTGAGAACGAGACCAGAGAGGTGGGCGGGGTCTTCACCAAGGATTTGCAGAGCAAAGCAGGACAAGTCTCAGGTTTAGGCCCAGTCTGGACTCTTGGGTCCTAGCCTTAATTTTCGCTGGAACTGTGGAGGCAGTGTGTGGGAAAGTCCTCTTAGGTTATTCACACTGGTAAATTTGTATTAAAAACTTATAAATAGACAGAGACTTGCCTTGTGTTTGATACACATTTTCAAAGTGGTGAATGCTGCTTGAAAGTTTAGAAACTATACAGTTTAGAGTGTAAGGTTAACAGGGCCATGCAGAGCAGGGAGAATCTAAAGCATCCCGTTCTGTTCGCATAGCTGAAGTAATAGGCCTGGTCCTGGTCCCGAGTTAACGAATGTGTTCTAGATTAGTACATAAGTAGTGGCCCTACTGGTGAGGTCAAGCCCTCTCTGGTGCACTTACCCCTTACTGATCTGCTTGGGTTCAGAGTTTGCAGGCTTGGGTCACAAGATAATCACTACGAGAAAATTAGGTGGATCATAGTGGGATTTTAGGTTGGGAAAGTTCAGCAAATAGTTTTCCGGCCAGGTGCTGTGCTGAGAACCGGAGATACAGCCTGGACTTTGCCTAAGGATGGAAGAGATTAGAGAGAAGTGGGGATGGAGTCAAGCTCAGTCCTCAGAAAGCACACAAACAGGGGTACTTGAGGTATGGGACTTCAGTCACACAAACAAGTGGGGTTAGTGCTGAACCAGGGTTTGTTGATTATCCAAACAAACGTGAAGTCACTGTGTCACCCGACAAAGCAGTTTTGCAGGAGTGACAGCTGGTGGATAGGGCCTTCTAAACCCTAATGCTGGGAGTTAACTACTTGGTGGCTCTCCTTTAGGCCCGAGAGGAACATTGACAAAGAAAAATTTAGAGATAGAAAGAACAGTGAGAAGAAAGGAATGTACTTAATTGCTGAATTTAAAAATATTTTTGAGCCTGATGTGGTGGTATATGCCTTTGATTTGAGTACCTGGGAAGGAGGGGCAGGCGGATCTCTGTGAGTTTGAGGTCAGTCTGGTCTATAATAGCAAGATCCAGGACAGTCAGGACTACAGAGACAGACCCTGCCTCAAAAACAAACAAACAAACAAACAAACAAGCCCCAGTGTTTTTTGTTGTTGTTATTGTTGTTGTTTTTATTTTCCAGGAATGCATAAAAAGTCTACAGGGATGAGAAAACCAGAAAGTGAAGACAAGTTAGCAGGACTCTGGGGATTTGACCACCTCAAAGAAGGTGCTAATAAGGATGGACCTGAAAGTGGCCCAGACAAAACGAGCCTGAACCCTGAGGATAGCTTGGAAGATGTGGCCATTGACCTGTCCAGCTCTTCCAGGCAGGAGACAAAGAAAATGCCCCCGGAATCCAGTGATCAGGGATGTTCCCATGCTCCAGGGCTGCAGGTGCCCCAGCCCCCAAAGGTGGGAGCCTCATGAGACCAACAGATTTGCCCCTCCCACAAAATGGAAATATGCATATTTCTCACAATTTTTAGGAGATAAGACTGGTCAAGGGGCTGGAAAGATGGCTCAGCGGTTAAGAGCACTGACTGCTCTTCCAGAGGACCCGGGTTCAATTCCCAGCACCCACATGGCAGTTGACAACTGTTTGTAACTCCAAGATCTGACACCTTCACATAGACATACATGCTGGCAAAAGCACCAATGCAAATAAAATAAAAAATAAATAAATTATAAAAAAAAAAAAAAAAAAAGACTGGTCAAGACAAGCACCTTCAGTTTGATTTTCTTCCTGAAACATCTGGATAAGAGGCAGCATTACAATATTGAATATATAATGATCTAGGGGAAGTTCCATTTAATTCTAGAAGGGAGAACAATTTTACAATCTCTTGAATCACTCAGTTTGGTATAAAATTTTGTTTCTCCTTTGTAGAATTTGAGTAGGGAAGATCTGAAGTTCAAAGATAATTTTAGGGATGGGGTATGATGTAGCCCAGTTGATAGCACACATGAAGGCCTGTGGTCAATCCCCAGCACCACAAAAACAACCTGGGCTATACAAGACCTTAGAGAGAGAGAGAGAGAGAGAGAGAGAGAGAGAGAGAGAGAGAGAGAGATTGAGAGAGTATTTCTACCTGCATCATTTGAGATGTGGTTCAATCATTAAGAGTGCTGGTCTGACCTCTTCACTCTAAGAACGTTTGGATTTGTTTGGTTTTGTTGAGATAGGCAGGGTCTTGCTGTGCAGCCTAGGCTAGCTTCAATTTCATAATCTCCTGTCTCAGCCTCTCCAGTACTGGGGTTACAGGTGTGAATATAATTGTTTCACACTCCTAGGAGAAGTTTCTAAAAAGATGAATGAACGAATGGATGCTATATCACCTTTCCTTGAACTGGGTCTTAGACTTTCTTGTTTTCACAGTAGGCAGTAATTTTGTGTTGAGCGTCACTTGATAGGTCTTGAATATTCAATGTCTAAACAGCAAAGAAAGCCATACTCTCCTCCTCTGAAATCACCTGGAGCCATGTTTAGCCAATTGTTAAATATCTGGAGACTGTCAGAAGGTCAGACCTGATTTCTTAGTCCTTTTGAATTTATGTTTGGAAGCACTTTAGTGATGTGGATTCATGAATGTTTTCTTTCCTGTATTTCCTTTGCTGTTTATTTATTATTTAAAAATAAACGTGTGGTATGTCTGGCTTAAGGCTATTTGATGGTCCCTTGATGGTCTCTCCCCTTCTGTCCCTTTTTAGGGAGCATGCACAGCAGGTTGTCTTTCATGCTCCTGTGTAGCACACTGTGGAGCAGTGGCTCTGGCTGAGTCACCTTTTGGAGTTCATTGTCTGAAGAAGTGTTGTCTGTTTTGGGCCTCTTCCTCTGCAAATTATCCCAGGAATCCATCAGCTTGGGTACACACACACACACACACACACACACACACACACACACACCGTCTCTTCAAATGAGAAAACGGAGCTATTTTTAATCCATATTAGTTCCATAGTGTTGTAAATATTGAATAATACTGATTTCGCACTATGGAATAAATAAGTCTGCTCACTTTGGTTTACTCTGGCTGTTACTGATCCTGGCTGAGTCCTGGGACTGAACATTGGTGAAAACCAGAAGTCCTTCCATCCTTCTTGCCTAGAGAGGGCAGCCCTTGCTCTGAGCCCTGAGCCACACTCATCTGGTTTCTTTTATCTCATGAGGACAGTGTGAGTGGGTGGGTGTTCACATACATTTTTCTTTAAAAATTAATTTATTATTTTTAATTTATGTGCATTACACATGTTCAAGAGCCCATAGACGCCAGAGAGGGTATTGGATTCCCTGGAATTAAGAGTTATAGGCTGTTGTGAGCTACTATGGGTGCTGGGAACTAAACTTTGGTTCTCTACAAGAGCAGTAAGCACTCATAACTGCTGAACCATTCCTCTAACCCCGTCTCACACATTTTTATCATGCACTATCCTCAGATTCTTGCTCCCGTCCTTCATCTTTAATTTATCAAAAGTTGAGTTTTAGGAAGGGAGTCAGTAACTGTTGTGTATTTCCTCAGAACTGAAGAAAACGAGCAGATCCTGGAAGCTCAGAAAGTGACAAAATTCATGCAGCTCCTCCCCAGGGTTATGGAAACGAAATAGTTTCAGGGAAGGGGAGATTGTCCAGTCAGATGGGTCTGCCTGCACAATACACAGGGTGCCCTAGAATTGCAGCTGCTGCGAGTCAGTGTCCATGCTGTGGTGGGCTTTTTGCTTACACAGCTGCTTTTGAGTCAACCATGTACCTATGAGTGACCCCCATAAACTCACTGGTTCACTAGGCTAGACTTGGGTGGAATTGTTTCCGTGGTCTGTTGTCAATGTTCTGTCTGGAATAAATTCAAATTTGCTCACATATCCCCAGGAAAAGTGACACCACACCCATGCAACTTGGGATTTAGCTCAGTGGTAGAGCGTTTGCCTAGCAAGCGCAAGGCCCTGGGTTGGGTCCTCAGCTCCAGGGGAGGGGGTGGGGAAGAATACACTCACAAAGTCTTAATAAAGTGTTAACGCTGTCTGTGAATTGTCCCACAGTGAGATCTGTGAGATGATGGTAAAATGTCGCCGAGTGAGAAATCCTCTAGAGGGGAAGACAGGTAGGAGTAGAAATAAAGAGGTTTTTAAAGTACAGTGAAAATGAAATAAATGACATTTGACAATTGGTTCTGAGTAAATGTATGAACAATGGGCAACTTTCTCTGAAATATTGTAAAGAAGAAGGAGATACCAGAAATAATGTGAGAAAAGGGGAAATCATATATTTATATAATAAATGCATGTATATATGTATAAATATTTTTCTTTTTTCCTTGACATGAACTTTTGCTATGTTGCCCAAGCTATTTTCTTGGATAAAAAGATCCTCTTGCCTCAGCCTCCTCAGTAGCTGGACCACAA